>VZTF01006647.1:578793-595666 GCA_013397755.1 Cnemophilus loriae
CCTAGTTATCTCCTTGGAAAAGAAAAACGAACAAATTTTTAAATTTCCTCCAGCTCGTTACAACAGTGCCGTCAGTCAGCAGTGCAGGTTTCGTACTCTACAGGAGCAGCTCTCAAAAGGAAAAAGCTGAAAGAGTGGTGTTGGTGCTAGCAAACACAGACACACAGTGTTAAAAATCTACTTTTTCATCATTTCTTCAAGGCTAACCCGTGCCTCATTTTCCCCCTACTCAGCTGAATAGGGGAGTGCTGTTTGGAAAGCAGTGTGACCTACCCAGGAACAATGGGGTGCATGGAGTGATGAAAAGGCAGCTGCCCCACACAGTGTCTCAGAGTCTCTCCCACTTCAATCCTGCCCCTGCTCTCCAAAGTCTAGGCTTTGCTCAGCACCCTCTTTCTAAAGGCACATTTTGTGTTTAACTCACACAAAGAGTTTCTCAAATAATTTAAAAGAAACTGTTTCTCGCCATAAAGGGAGGTCAGGATAGAACAGTTTTTCAAAGGAAAGAGAAAGTTAGGAAAATAAAAAAAAAGTTCTGAATTGAGACTGATTTTTATGAATGGCTCAGCTTTCATAGAACTTTATGCATATTGTGGTGCTAGCTATTTTATTAGTTTAGTTTTTAACCATGATGCAGGTGCTGTATAGGTATCTAATACCCCTCCTTTCCTTTAGAGTAGGGGAGCCTTGTAATTTGAAATTTTGAGATCACTAGAATTTTTCAGAGAGAAAACTCAAGTCAGGTTGACAAGCTGCAAGAGACCTGGTCTGGGCTTTGCCTTGTGACAAAACTCCTCTCTAAAATAAATCTTGCCCAAATGTCAACATAATGTTTGTATTAACTCAAAAAATGGATGAAGGCTTTGAGTACTTGTAATCTACACTGAACTAGGAGTAGAGGAAATAGATACTTTTATTGAAGCCGTGTATTTAAGTTTGACATAAGTGAAAATAAAGCTGAATATGTTTTCTTTTTTCCCCACTGGGGCTATTCAGTTACAGCTTTTCTGCCTCTAGTAGCTACTTATAGATCTGAACACAAACATTGAGTTTAGCCAAGTGTTCTCATCACTCAGGAACTAAATGCCAGAAAAAGATCATACCTCTTCCCTTTACTGACTTCAAATTGCATCCTGACTCATAAGAAAATGAACGTGAGGCAGAACTTCATGTAACACATATAAATGATAGAACCTTCACCTACTCCTTCCTACCTATTGCTTTAGTCAAAGCAGCCGTGTCTTCTTAAAAGTCAAGACCAATTCCAAAGTTAACAGCTGCTATAGTATCTATTGTAAGGTGGGAATGGAAAGTGGGGCAGCATCAACAAGTTTTAGATTTGTGTGCATCTATTAGCCTGTGCCAAAGAGGGATAAAATGTCTCAACTCCTCAAAGTGCTCATTTGGTGCTTACTAATATGAAAAGGCAAATTCTGTAATGTGATATCAATGCTGGTACTGTCAAGTTATCAGCACTCTGTGACATAACTTAATATCCAAAATGCTTTTTAATATGCTCGTACAGCAGAGTGATCATCCCATGGATGTAAATGTGTCGACCTTATGTGCAAAATACGGCTGTTTACTCCAAAATGCAGATTTCTCAAATTTAATTTTTCTCTCTTAGAGGTTCTTGGGACTATTTCCACTGATCTCAGTAAATCAGTAAATCAGGTGCTGGACCTCTTTGAAAACTGCATCAACAGTACCGTGGCATAAAACACCACATACAGTGATATAGATAAATGTAGATATATCAATGATCTGGTTTTTACCAAGTCTATATAATTTTTAGGCATTTCGGAGATATTTTCATTTAATTTTCCAAGGTATCAAAAAGAAAATGCAAACTGCTGCAGGGAAAGAGTTTCATTGCATGAAGTCAGACATAAACTGGGCGTCAAGCATAACCTTAAAGATATTTAATAATTCAGTGAAAGCACTTCAAAGATTCTTGGAAAATACACATCTCTCAAGCTCGGTTCATTGCCTTCCTGTCTACCAACTACGGTCTACTAAGCATCCCCACAGAGGAAGCAATAAATAAATAATGCCATTACTATTACAAGTAAGCAAGGTTCATGGAAATGAAAAAACCCCTGTAACTGTGGTACTCTAACCCCAAGAAACTCTCTAATGGGCTACATGGAAAGGAGATACAACACTTGCACTAACATACTTCTATTTCTTTAAAGACTCCATCAGTTGAAAAATATTTTCTTATTCCTAAAAAAGGCAAAACTGATAAAATTAATTTCTTCTTTCACATTGCAGATGCCTTAAAATGCAACTTCTGTTTGGTTTTTTTTTTGCAGATGTTCTAGTTCATAATCACTGCCTTCATCCTTTGCACAAACAGAACTGATAAACTTTTCCTTTCAGCTTGACTTTACCCATTATTTTTGTTATTGGGTCCAAATGGACATGAACTGGACTGGCATAAGAATCGTACTCACCTATTCATGAACTTGTATCGGCGATGCAGGTAATAGATTTTTCTCCTGGAAGAACAGCAAAAATGAAGCCAGTCGAGAAGAAAACCCATCGTCAGTTACAGTATGAACTAGCAAGGAAGGAAAGGAGATTGAAGACAGAAGCCTGTAAGAGGTGGAGGAAGAGACTAAAAGAGAGATTAACAGAACTGTCACAGGAAGCCACACAGACACTGGTGGCATTTGAATTGCCAGAGGGTCATAATTTTCCCATTGTCTCCTCCTTTTCTGCTATTTGTCATGTGTGAAAGATGGGGATCCAAAGATGTTTCTGTTTCAGAGAAGTTCGTAAACTGCTGCAGGAATTCTATAGGACTGGCACAAATATGGATAAATTACATGACGTCTACTAGTGAGTTATTAAAGCTGCGTTTGGTGAAACACAAGGGGGAATCACTCAGAAAAGCCAGGAAAGCTGTACCTTATGCTGCAATTTGCTGTAACACATGCAGTACCAAGCGGGGTCAGGGATTGCTGTTGGGATAACATCCCTTGAAACAGAATATAGGCTACACAAGCAAATGCACATGTGCTCAGCACCCCGCCAAGTGTGCAGGCACTCCCTCTGCCTCCCGTACAGGCTGGTTTCGGTTGTCAGTGCAATAAGCCGTGTGTGAGAGCAAATGGTGAGCAAGTGAGCAGACAAGAGGACACGAGCAGAAACATGCTGAACCCACTCCCAGCCTTCCTGCTGACCAGCCCTGCAGTGCAGAGCAGCCCCTATCCATCGTGTGTAGATCCAGGACAGGGAGTCCACCTCCTGTCCCACTCCCTTGCTGGCAGCTCTTGTTCTTCTCATAGACGCATATCATACCACAGCTGTCAGGATTTGACACATTGCCTTCAGCACAGAGATCACATCTTCATGACAGTTAAGAAAATCTGAGGGGTCTTGAGTGTGGATTTGGGACTCATAATCCTGATTGGAAGATTTGGGTGCCTGACCAAACTCTGATTTCCTCCTCCAGAGGCTGACTTTGTCATCCACTGAAGGTCATTGCTAAATCAAGGTGGTTTCTGTGTATTCTGAGGGATTCCATTGTGTAATGCAGAACTGTACCACTTCTGGAAAATGAAGGCTTACACTACACACGTCCTAAGTATTGTAGTAGATGTAGTGTAGGAATGCTGTACTAACAGCCTTGCAAGAAAGTTCTCTAAAATGAGATAGCACGGATGCTCTATAAACGATAAAAAAATTTGGTTAGTATCCCAAGTTAATTTTGAGAACTTTTTGACATTTTTGTTTTTAGAGTCCATATTGTGCTGGTCAAGTAAAATTTTCTAAACTATGTCTTGTTGGCCAACCTTCTTTGGATAGTGTTATTTATCTCGCTTTACTCAGTAGGAGCAGAGAAAGTTAAAGCTAAGTATTTCGGAAGATGCCATCCAGTTCTTGGTTTCGCTTCCAATGTTCAGAGGTATCCACCACTTTGTCACTCCTGCTTTGAAACAGCAAGGATTTTCATTCAGTGATGCATGGACCTTGCGCAATTCCAGCCTGAATAATCAGGAGCAATAAGCAATCAGCAGCTCTTAAAACAAGGGCTTAGACAAAGGTACCTGAAAATACGCTATCTGCTGTTGTGGACATTTTGTAAAATGTTTTTGAAATGGTAAACTGCACTGTTGCTTTTAAAATAAAATTTAGAAGAAGAGCCTGCCCACCAGTCACTAGTGAATTACCATTATTTCCTCTTAACAATGCTGTAATAATTCTCTCTCTATGGATGTGGAAAGAATGAAGCCATGATCCTGAAGCAGGTCAAGAAACTCTCAATATTTTCAAAGCTTTCTATATAATCTGTATGACACCTACTTTGCTATCTGCTGAATGATCAGGAAAGAACAAGCTGCTCCGTGACTGCATTCAGAGTTCCTGGTGTATTTCTGAATCATGAGACCTTACTTTATTGCCAGAGTGGGCAAACAACAAGGAATGCCACAGAAGTCAAAGAAGGCACACCTTTGGCCTAATCCACTGTTTCTACAGCTAGAACACTTTCAAAAAAGAATATTACTATGCTGCAATGACTTGTGATTGCCTTTAGAATTTTCTCTTTAGCACTAAAAGCATAAGAAAGAACAACTGAAGATTTGCTGTGAAAATGAAAACAAAATAAATACAAAATAAGGCTGCAATTTTGTCATTTATACATATCCATTTTTCCTTAGGAGTTCTCTACTGCTACAGAGTGTCTCATAGCAGAGGCATTTTTCATACTCAGGTAAGAAAAAACAGAAGGAATCCTACAAAGGCACCAGCTCACTAGTTGCATATTCTGGGTCTGATCCTTTTCTTGGTCAGGAGTAATTCCATTAAAATCAATGGAGCTTTATATTACAAACCCTGCTAATTGAAAGAAGAATCAAAGTCTCTCAGTTCATGAGATGTGGTCAGTTCCAGCAGAAGTCTTTATGCTACTTTAAAAGTTCTGATAACCAGAAGAGTAAAAGCAATATTTTACATAGAAAATTTCATAGCCCAACATGCAAATAATATTTAATCAATTATAAAAATAATCTAAATTTCAGTGCAGAATTAATCTGGTTATCAGTAGCATTTAATATAAATTCTCTATTTTCTCCACAGAAAAAAGCATTTATAGCTTAAATTGTTTTCCTATTAGATGGGATACTTATTTATACTTATTTATGGGATACTAATTACATATTATACAAGCAATTTACAGGTGCATACCAGATACGTCAAACAGACATGCACTTTCTGTGCTGCCTTACGTACCTGGATCTTCTTGACCTCCCATTGATTTCAATGAAATGTCCATTTAAAAAACAGCAGCGCACAAGTATGCAGGGGGCTCCAGCATTGAAGGGGTTAAAGGGCCTAAGGACAGAATACCCCATGAAAACAGCTGCACTGCTACAGCCCATCTTAATTTCAAACCAGTGTCCTACTGAAACTGTAGGCTTTAACAAGAAACAGCAATGCATGTGGTATCTAAGGAACCTGATTTATATTTTCTAAAGGTGTGTGGTATCTTAGAGAAGAGCTTTTCTATAGGCATTTTGGTGTTATGATCACATTAACTTTACAGTATAGTGTGGCTTTGAACGTTGAGACAAAATACAACTAAACCTACCTGAAAGGCATTCTTACATTCATTAGTTCAGCATATTTGCCCAGGACCTCCCAAGGGGCATGCAGTTTCACAAAGATGATGTCACTGTTTGTTAGGGATGACTGCAAAAGAAAAACAAAACAGCCACCAGGGCTTACTTTTTCAAGGAAAAAAGAAAAATATCATAGTCAGTGGTCAATGTGATGTGTCACCCTTCCCAATGCCCGATTCTTCCTCAAATGTTATATCGGTATTTTGTCAACACTTTTTTCTTCTGCTTTCTTGAAAGCCATGCTGTGACTCCCTTCTGGCCTGCATGTGTGCTTCCTTTTCATGGAAAAGAGGACATGGAGGGCAGACAGATGCATCTATGGGTCGGCTGGGTGTCCATAGCACGAAGAGAACCTTACGTAGGGCATGCACATCAGCACAGCTGCTACCTAACAGAAAGCTGTCTGGCAGAGACCAGAGGATGTGCAGCAAAGAGGAGAAGAGGAGGAATTTAGCTCTGATTGCACCCAGGAGGAGACACAGTGCTCTACAAGGAAGCTACAGCAGGTTTGGCTGAAGCTGATGTGAGAGCACAGAGAGTCACAGGATAAGACTGGAAGATGAAATGTTCAAATCCTAATGAATATTAAGGAAATTTTCATAAAGTTACACACAATACAATTTCAGAGAATCGAGTGGATGGCATTCCAAGAAATAGGTAAAGGGGTACTTAGTATGACAAAAGGAAAGTATGATGACAGAAAACCAGGCAAGAAAATTGTTAGTTAGCTTTGGGGATAGTTTCCTAATTTTTTTAGACCTTTTCCTATATTCAATGTTACTCACATAAATTCTTGGTTAACACAACTTCCTCGGAGTTTTAAAATCGGGTATTGTTTATCTGGAAACGACTGTGACTATATGGGTGGGAGGCTGACATTTATACCTTTTACACTCTCCCTTCAAGATCCTGATAGATATTGAAATTATTGTATTTGCATGTCCATGTTCTTAGATTAGCTAAAAAATTATTACTAGTTTGTGACACGATAGGAATGAAAACTCCAACAGTTAAGATAAATATACATGACTTTCTTTAGCACATCAAAAAAACCCTAAAAACAAATAACCAAACCAAACCAAACCAAACAACAACAAAAACAAAAACCCCAAAACAAAAACAAATGGAAAAAAAACCCCAAAACCCCCAAACCCAACCCAATCACTACAGCGTTAACATTTTTTAAACAAGTATAGTATTGGACCATAATGGACACAGAGAAATATTGGTACTCAAAGTATTACTGGGCTGCAAAAATGGATTTAACATAAAAAGGAATGAGTGACTTTCTGGTGCTAAAAGCTTCAGGAAAAAATCTTTCTTCTTTGCTGACGAATTTCTGAAAAATATTTCAAAACAAAATGATACAAGAGCAACAAAATGCCCCCAAGAGACTTGCTTCAGAGACAATGAATTCGCTTGCACTCTTTCCACTGACTTTTATGGATTCTAAATCAGGCTTTAATGATGTTTTTCTTTATAGGTACATTTCACAAATTAGCTTTTGTTTTCCCTTGAGACTTTAGCAAGTAGATACCACAAAACCAAAACTAAATTCTGCTGCTCTAAGGATCTCCCGCGAACTGTTCTCTCAAAGGTGAGGTCAAGTCAGCAGTGGATTGGCAATTTTGTCATAAACAGCTTGGATTAAAAAACAAAACAGAATGAAATCCACCAAAACTCAAAAGAACCATCTAAGAAGCCCAATATACAGGAAGAAACTACAGTACTGACACACCAATAAAAACTGAGACATGGAGGAAATTCATTAAAAACAGCTTGTAAACTTAGTGATGGCTGTTAAACAGGAAGTTTATAGGTATTTTCCAGCATATTGTAGTTTAAGCCATACTAGATATGGGAGCCAAACATGACTTGTGAAGATACTGTTTCACAAGTGAACTCAATATGGTATCTTATGTGTTACATGTTTTCATGCAGAAACACGAAAAACTTCCAAATAGTTATCACAATACAGATGTTTAAAGAATTTTTTTTTTACTCAATATATTTCAATGTTGGCACATCAAAATGTTTTCAAAATGACAATCAGCTTTGCCAACAGAAGATCTAACCAACACAAAAGCTAATCAAAATGCATTTGGCAGGTTCAGTTATATTCAGAAAAAAAGAAATAATAATGCAATATTATTAACATGAAAATCCATTTCTCTTGGGTTTGCTCATGTTAAGTGTTCAAAAAGGAAAGCACTAAGCAAGGCTGAGAAAAGCAAGGCTGGGAAAAACAAGACTGGGAAGAGAATAACAAATCCAGATGGAGGACAAATTGAATGAAATGTCACGTTCACCTAATCTAAGGATTAAATCGCTAACCAAAATATCTGGAAAAAAGATAGCATGAAGATCACCTTCATTACAAAAATACTTTAGTGAATGGAATCTCCTAAACTCTCTTGGTTAGATTAGTATTTAGATTCAGTGTCCTTCATCTTATAAATGTTTCAACTGAGAGTAGAGGAGCATTCTTCTGTTGTAATTCACTTTCAAGGGTTGGCTCATTAAATGATTTGGAGAAGTAAACTCAATTTCACATTATGGGAACATGCAAACAAAAATCAATGTAACATTACTCCCCTTGGAAACTTCAATAAGACAACTATTGACATGAGCAATCTGCTATAAAGTGATGTCCAGATAACAGAAAGAAAGAAAAACAGAGGAATTAAGGGGGTGGACCAATGAGATAAAACACTTAGCAAACAGAAATGGAATAAATGTTTGGAACTGACCTGTAGCACCAGTGGCTATAGTTATCACCGTGCAATAACTTTCAGGCCACCAATGTTCAAATGAATTGGTTGTTTTGAACTGATTTATTGAGGAATAATATCCATAAAAAACTTGATTTTCTTCTGGTCACTAACAAACATTCTTGGTGGTCTTCAGAACAGCGTAAAGCCAGGGTGACAAGAGACTTACCAGAATCAGACAACTGTAGACTCATGTAGGGCGGAAGGGACCTCTAGGATTCATCTGGGCTAAACCTCTGGCTAAAGCAGGGCTAACTTAGATCAGCCTGCTCAGACAGGAGCTTGTCCCATTGAGTACAGAATATTTCTACAGGCAGAAATTTGACAGCCTTTGGGGTGAAATTGGCTGGAGAAAAGAATATTTTCTATGGAAGAACTGCTCTCATCCCTGGAGAAATGTTATCTTAAAACTACCACTTTCTAGACTTGTTTTTCTTTAAAAACGCCCTTATTTATTACAAGAACTGTATTTAGTTGTTATTCTCGTGGAGAAGCGGTAGCAAGGTGTATTTAGTTTAACTGACCTGATCTTTAGAATAGGTTTGTATGGTAGAATTCAGATCACCAGAGTCTGGGTTACAGACAGTCAATATCCATTTTGGCTTCACTGACAAACATCATTAGTGCCATATTCATTGCTGCCAGTCCTAGAATGCAGGCAGTACTATAGGTCCACATATTGTAGACTTGCCCTTCTGGCAAGGCTACCTTTCTATTTTACCAATAAGTTTATAAAGACTATTTCCCAAAGAAATCAAATCAACCACAAACGTATTTGAAAACAAAGCCACACTTTCTTCTCTGGTGTCACTACATAAGGAGTGAAAGAGACTAAAGCATGGGCCATTTATGTCACTCCAACAGCAGAAATACCTGCTTTGATGAGTTACAGTCATCAACTAGGTCGAGGAAAGCTTGTAAAGGTCAGGTTGTCATTCTCCTTCTAAAGCGGGCACAGAGTGGTGCTAACTGCTGGTTAAGTCCTGGCTACTAAACTCCTATGTATTCCTGCAAGCATTCTAATGTCTTTTGATGGCAGGATTTAAATATATATGTATTTGCTATTGACCTGACTCTGCTCATTCTGAACTTATCGTTGCCAGTCTGAATAGAAGCAGAGTTATGCCGACATGGAATGTCTCTTGAAAAACCCATATTTTGCTGCATTTGCAGGCAGCTTTCCAGGATCAGTCCTTACCAGGATCATTGCAATACCCTCTTAAACATTCTCCTCCTTCTAGCTAATTTCAGTTCATTATCAATAATATTGTCAAGTCATTTTAAGACAAAAGCAGCTGTAGGTACTCACCTTGATACAAGTATTTCTTGAGTTTAAAAGTTAAGAAGGTTGAGAAAACCTATTCACAGCATATAACCTTGAAGAAGGATAAAATTACAGTGTCTCCAATTGAATGGTGCCATTGTTTATTTGCCTTGGGGCTACTAGGCAGATTTTCATTCATGTATGAAAAACAATAGGGTGAAAAAAAAGCCAAGATTTACCATTAAGGTGGTTTACGTATCATCATTTAAGAGAAAATTACTCAAGGCTGGGTCTCTCTTCACCTTTAAAAGCCTTCCTCATAAAGGTAAAATGAGATAAGTAAGATTTTGAAACACATTCAACAACCAGAATTAATGTTACATACTTTAGGAAGATCCTACAAGGCAAGTTAAAAAGCCAGAACAGAAACAGTTCTTTACATCTTGGAAAATATAGCTAACTTCTGGTAAGACCATAATGCAGAGAAAAACAGAAAAGGAGACAAAATCAACATGGTTCCTCTAGCAACAATTCTCTCTGTAATCTAGCTCTGTGTGATGTCTGAGTGCAGAGTAGTAAATAGTAACTACTACATGTTCCACTGTTTTTGAGAATTACTTAACAGCACAGATTGATTTGCCATGTGGAGTGAATTAAGCGAAAAAACAAAACCCAGCAAATTTTAGTTGATTAAACTGTTCTTCCTCTGCAAAACCAAAGTAAATGTAAATTCACATGGGTAATTCCGTAGAACTGGAAAAACAGAAGGTATGTTCTGCCAATACATTTCAAGTGCATACGTTACCACTGGGCAATTATTTAGATACTGTCAATACATGTCCAGTTTCAGGGAAAAAAGTGCGTGCTCACAAACATTAGCCTCCACATTCACGCTTCTGAGGAATCTAATGAATAACAGTGCCAATATCTTTCACACAGGTACTTCCAATCAAAGCACGGGTTTAGTGGAAAAAGGGAATATATTGTTCTCATTTTAATTAGGATATTAAGAAGCCTTTGACTTGCAAGAAACTGTAGGGCAAAAGTGGTAAGGATGAAGATAAGAATAAAAAAGATAGCCCTCCCTAAGAAATAAGAAGCCGTTGATAAAAGCAATTTTGACCTGAGGACACTGACATGCGAAATGCAGAATAACTTGATGTAAGGAGACAGAGGCATATTATCACAATTTAGAATGATTTTTATGTGAAATCTCATGACAAAATGTGATGATGAAGTAGAGCTTTGTTTTTACTTTTGCAAAGTACTTGCAGAGGTTCTGCTCCAGTGGAGTTAGTAACGCAGGCAGGTGGCTGCTTACTGCCAGCATTCAGGCAATGTGTCATCTAATCCAGCTCAGAGCAGGTGTCATTGTTACAGTGCTTAATTTCTGGCAGCATTTGACAGGATCTCAATTCTGGAACAGAACAAGGGGAAATGCTTGCAAATGTCCTTCTATGTAGACAAAAATATGAGAGTGGGAGGACAGCGTCAAGAACAGGGTAGGTTACTCGAGTAGAAGTAAAATGCAAATACTATCTCACTGCTCAAATCTACTGTGCAATGATGAGCTCACAATCTGCAGTAGAGAAGTACAAATTCCTTTAAGATAAGAAATGATATCAGAAGGAAGTCTTTAATTCCAACTAATGTCATCTAAATCGGCAGAATGTATCTTACAGTAAGGTAACTTAGATGTAGTAAATCAACCATGGAAACAATATCCTCTGACTTGGACTGCACTTCCGAGAGAAAAGAGTCAGAAATATCTGCAGCATGATCGTCTTAATGGAAAAGGTTGATCTGACTGTGAGGTGATGATAAAACATTTCTTGATAATTCCATCAGCAAATACCGAATGAATACAAGTTAGACCCATCTGGGTAAGATCTCCGTGACAAAATAGCTACTAATATAGATTTTATCTGACAAATATCTTTTAATTCCTCTGAACTGGGAAATTACTATAAACTTGTGAAATCATTATTTGCAGATTTAAAAATGCAGATAGTTAAAATCTCTGGGCAGAATAATGCATTTTTACTTATGACAACAGTATGTGATATTGTCTCCTTATATGAAGTTACAGGCTCCAATTTTAGATTTAAAAAGTTAATACTTTATACAGTGATAGTTGAGATCATCAAATCTTTTTGACTGTTCTATGGGCCAAAGAAAGGCCTCTTAAGTACATTATTTTACTTTTGATATCACAGGCCATTAAAAATACATCGCACAGTTGAACTACATTTTATAAGGCAGCTTCCTTTGTGATTTATCCCAAGTGTAAAATATAAAGCTGATATTTTTCCAATATGGATTTACTTCTCATTAATCATTTTTTGAAGTAGAAAATACTTACATTTAATTAATTGTCTATTAAATATTCATGTTTGCTTTTAGAAGCTTATTGGAAAAACATTGATTTGGTAAAGAAAAAGGCAATTTATTTTTTGTCCAGCAGTTAATTTCACAAACATAATAATCAATCAAATGCACAAAAAGTGCAGGCAGGCTTATGATAGCTTTTTCATACAAATAATCTAGAAAAAACTGAATAAGCTGCTTATTGCATCATGGAATAATATAGGCTGTCTAGTCAAACTTCCTGCTCTAAGCAGGGACTACTAGAGTGGTTTGTGGGGTCTAGAATATCTCTGTGGCTGAAGACCTTGCAACCTCTCTGGGCACCAGAGTGTCTCCAGACAGAAAGGCCACAGCTGAACTTCCACATGGATGCAGAAGTGCTGGTGGCAGCCCAGGCTCTGAGTGCCTGCCCATGCTCCAGCAGCGTGAAGCTCTTTGGTTGCTCAACTCCCTCTTCAGAGTCTTGTTTCTCAGCTCCTACAATCAAGGAAGTCGAGAAATACATGTATGACTATTAGCGTAGACTCCAAAGTCTTCTCAGTGTCCACACTTTCCAGGATGCAGCGAACTGTCCTGCAGCTCTCTGTACACCTCTGTATTTGATGGTGCAGTTCAAAATTCTTACTAAAGGGAGACACGCACGAGCTCAGCAAGAACACAGCTGAGGAAGAGACTACTCTTAGTGTCACTGTCAGGTCAGTTGAGCCCACACGACACAAGGGAAGCCCCAAGTTCTTCAAGCCAGCTGCAAATCCACCACATGAGTGAGTGCAGGCAGAGGTGTTAGTCCATGTCATATGGGAAGCAGTGGGGTAATGCAAATGCTTGTTAGCACGGCTTGTTATCTTGGGTGCTGTCCCATGCTGACATGACTGGAATAACTACAAAGGCAACTGGCAACGCCTGGGTGGGTTTCTGCACCATCCCTGGCTGTGCAGGACACACATGTGCCTCTGCTCTGCAGAAAAGTTGCAGAAGAGCACTCTGACTGCTTCTTCTCAGACTTAATGCAGGTTCCCATTTTCCAGGAGAGAAAAAGCACCAAAGAAAAACCAAGATCCAGTTAAACGACGGGGAAAGATGCATGTGAAGAATGTGAATCACTCACAACTCTCCCAGTTACAGTTACCCATAAACTCTGCTAGTTTGGGTGACTTAAATGCTTGTTCTCTCGATTCATATCTCAATTTTCTGTGCGTTACTTATCTTACTGCAAGGATTCTTAGCACTGGAAAGAGTTTGAGGAGCCATCTTCTAATAATTCATTTCACATTGTTCAAATAATTGCTGCAAAACTTTCCTGCCTTCCTCATTTAAAGGCAGAGACACGAGCAAGCCATTTTCCCTTTCTTCTTCCCCTTTATACAAACTGTTATACAGTTGCCATATTCTTTAATAAGGTGGACCAAGAGAATTTCTGAATTTCAACTGCATTCTGTAGTCTCACTAAGGTACTCAAGAGATCTGATACACTGAAATGATGCAAACAAAATTTTACAAGGAAAGTTGTCTTGTAAATATGCCAAAGCCATATGGTAGAGCAGCCATCTCTTCAGATACAACACCATTACTACATGAAAGGGAAGTTCTTTCCAAAGCAAAATATGATGGTGAGAATAGGCTTGATTACCACTATTCAGTTCACAATTCAGATTAAAATAATTAGATAGATTGACCTGCTTTTAAATCCCAAGCCATGCTCAGACTGTGTAATACTTCCCACAAAAAATTAAATACAAAACCACAAGAGATAAAGGCAAATCCATCTTGATGTGTCGGCTTCAGAAAGTCACAGTTCCATGTTGATCATAAAAGGAAATCTCACAGTTTAGCGCAGAGTGGAAATTTCTAATAATTGATGGTCTAGATGATTTTTCATCTGTCTGCTCTGCTAAGCTTGAAGTAATTTGACCTTTGAATATAACTAGATCATCTGATGTTAAAAAACCACACATCAGAAACAGAAGAAAAAACCCACTTTCTTAAGCAAAGATAGAGTAATTAAAATCTAACTGGAGACAAGGTGAAATTGAAATACACAGTGTCTCTAAACTAAGAAGGGAAAATACCAGATCCTTTGTGCATCTGTGTACAAATCCCTTCATTTGTTAGACATGCTTTAAATGAAACAAGGTCGAGGTGTGACAAGGGCAAATTACGAATTTGCTTCGGACTGTTCTAATTTATCGTCATAAAGCACTGCCCATACATGGCACAATGAATTGTCAAGGCAGATGCTTAAACATGACCTCTGCTATTGATCAATTATTGCTGTTCCCAGTGTGCCTACTGACATAAGGTGCTGGATGAAAACACCTCCTGTACGACAGAAGAGCAGAGCAGCAGCAGATGGAGCTCAGCATCTTAATGGTTCAGATAAATGTGATAGAACACAGAGATGATTTCCACTCCTAGTTTGAAGCTCTTACATGCAGATTTAATGAGAGGAGTCGCAGAAAATAAACAAGTCTTCTTTTTCTTGAAAGACAATATCACTATCACATGAGAAAACAGTAGTTTTGATCCGATTGCATATACTGCAAGTGGTGGTACAAATCCTAGAATTGTTTGCTGAAAACTATTGGATTTTGAGATCCCTATGATGCTGTGAAATGTAGGCCACAAGTAATGCATACACTGGCAAATAATCCCCCTCTCCAAATTCACTTGTACCATGGAAACTGCTGTAATGAAGATTCTTTGCCTAATAGACAACACCACCCTTCTCTAGAGATAAAAAAAAAAATTATTTTCTTTATAGGAAGTCCTCAGCTAACAAAAGGGAGATTGTTCAGCTTAGGAAAGTCTTTTTTATCTATTGACAGATAAACATCTCTAGATTTTTTTTCCCCCATTTTCCATAAGGGCTGTGCCTCTCAGAGCTGCAGCAGAGAATTCACAGTTCAAAACTGAAACAGAAGTTACAAAAGAGTTTTTAGCTATATGATACTATTTAAATCCTTTTATCCAGTGCAAAATTTTGGAGTAGAATTGAAATTCTCATCTATTGTACCTCTGGAACAAGTATGCTCACAGAAATCTGTTTCATTCTCTTCTATAGGAAAGTGTAAAAATGTACCACGGAAATAAAATTAATATCTCACTTCACTTAATAACCCCAGTTTTTCAAGCTCTTTAAAGATGTGCTATTATAGACATTTTCTTCTATTACAAAGATTTCCTGACAGGAAAATTATAATTCCAGTAGACAATTTTTGAAATAAATCAATATGGCTCATACATCAATGGCTCTGTAGATAATAATCATTTTGTTGAAAGGAATTTTCTTTAAAAACCAGCATTTTAGGCCCAATGAATATTATAAAAGATATTTTAAAATTGGAGGGAAATTCCGTTAGTGTTACATCACTAGACAAAGGGAAAAATTATGCAAATTGCAGAACACTATCTCAACAAACCAGTTCTTAGGGTATTATAATTGCACATACACTGCAGGCTGTTGTTCCTGTCAAATATGTAAAATATAACGTCCAGCACGTCCAAGAAATGTAGTGTAGAAATGTGCTTTGCATTATTTGATGCAACTTTGCAGAGTCACTATAATTACTTGTGCTGTACAGACACACACACAGCATCACGCATGGCCTCTTTTGAATGTCAGAGCAGAGTGGTGAATTGGTTAGGGAAGAAATGGTATTAAAATTGTATGGCACATATCTCTCCTAGTTCTTGGTACTAGGGACTGAAAGCTTTGAACTGAATTGTTATCATCACAATAACACAGCTGGTGAATTTCTTTTCTAGTTATTGCCCCACTGTCCACAATTGCCATATTGCTCTTCGAAAAATGAAAGAAAAATTATAAAAATTAACTAATTTCTGCAGCATAATATTTCAAAGCAACTCCCCCTCCCCCTTTCTGTGTCTTACACACACACATACAGAAACACAACTGACAAATACTTCTCTCAGTGACATATTTGTTTCCTCCTGCAGAATCCCACCTGCATCTAGCTTGCCTAACTCCTAACTAGTCAAAGTCATATTTTTCTTACCAGGTTCCTCTCACCACCACATGAGACAACCAGTCCTGCCCATCACTCTGCCTGTGTGTGATTTAGGATGGAGGCAGCTCCAATGTCAGATCTTTGCCAATGGCAGTCTCTGGAGCACAACAAATTAGAGATCTCTATTTCTTAAAACCTCAGTTTGAAAAAGTAGCAGGAAGTCATCTTAACTTTCGAACTGGAGGAACCTTGTATAAAATATGCATATACAAAATTTCCCATACTACCAAGGGAACAAGAATGTGGGAATTCTTGCTTTGTCCAGATGGTATTTAAGCATAAAATGAGAGAAAAATGAAAGCTTTAAAATATTTTTTTTTCTGGGAGATTTTAAGTGAAGAGCTCATCCAACAC
This sequence comes from Cnemophilus loriae, assembly GCA_013397755.1. NCBI lineage: Eukaryota > Metazoa > Chordata > Aves > Passeriformes > Corvidae > Cnemophilus > Cnemophilus loriae. Next base: position 595,205 of record VZTF01006647.1, read on the forward strand.
AGATGCCTTCTCCCCTTGAAAACATGAAAGGTTAACAGGAAAATATCAAAATACTAAAAAGGAAAGAGTTCTGGGTAACAACTGAGCAATCACGACCACTGTACGTGGTTGGTGGCAAGTGCAGTGGCAGCAACACTGACAAAAAAATAGAAAATCTAATGTTGGAAATGTCACCAAGTGCCTAAAGTGATGCACTTATCTAACATATGAATATTTTTAATGTATAATGAAGAGCAAAGGAAAATGAGGGAGGGGGAACCACGCTCTGTGCTTAGGTAAATGGCTTCTCATGTGACACTCTAGGGTCTGACAAACACATTCTTGCAGCACAGAAGATAGAGAGGTGGCTGAGAGTTAAATGCAGAAAAGATGAACAAAATATCACTGTTAGAATCAAGAAGAGAAGTCAGCAACAGAAGCCAGACTAGGGTCAAGTGCATGAAGATTAAAAAAATAAATAAA
>VZTF01006652.1:2309-40405 GCA_013397755.1 Cnemophilus loriae
AAAAAAAAAAAAAAAAAAAAAGAAAAAAAGAAATAGACACCATAGGGTGCTGAGCGAAATGCTGAACGCAGTAAACATCTTTCATGACAAAGAACACAAATACCCTGCGGATCTGCTGTCAATAGCAAGTCCTGGGCCCCCTGCTTTGAACAGTTAATGCCGAGGCCCCTCTCTCCCCAAGCCTCGGTGGCAACAATCACGGTGTTAAAATGTTGACATGCTAAGCACATTTGGAAAAACCCATGTCTGCATTCCCTATGGATGGGGTAGCATCACTGTCTAACACCTAAAGAGCAGCAAATTAAGCCGAAGTGACCTCCTCACCTCCCCTCCTGCCCAGCTGGTTCCCTCTTGATATTCCTTTTCGCGGTGTCAGTGGAGCTGGAGCTGACCCATGTTTGTATTTCCAGCCTACCAGGCTTCCTGTCTCCACTGGGAAATGTTTAGGAGGAGTATCTCTATCGGGGAAAAAAAAGCTGTTGAAAGAGGTGTTTGTGTTCTGCTCCTTCGCCCCATCTTCGTCGTGGGTTGTAAAAAGCAGCATTGATTGGAAAAACGTGTCAGGAAAGTGGAATTTTGGGGAAAGGGCGGAAATAAATACAATAGTTTGCTGCTGGGGGAGAGATATAAAGAGATGTAAAGGAGAAATAAAATTATCGTGCTGAAGGTTCTGAACCCTCACCTGAAGAGAGTGGTGAGAGGCAGACAGGGATTAGCAGATTTCTGGAAGGAAACTGTGAAATTTGATTGTCTGGAAACGCTCTGTTTTCCCATGAAAGCCGACATCCTTTCCCTTCTTTCAGGCAGTTTCACGTGCAGGGTTCGGGACATGGCACAGCAGTCACACAGCTTTTGCTGTGCCAGTTTTGGCCAACTTACAAGGCCGGTTAATCCTGCCATGAAAAAGGGCAGCATCCATTGCATCCTGTGCACTGAGCCACACCAGCAGCTCTCAGCCTGCCTTCCAAGACCTCTCTCCTGGCTTTTTTTATTCCATAGGGCTCCACAATAAAGCATAAATTAATTTCTATCTGCACTGCAACCCGTGTGTGATGGGGTGCACGTGCCCACTGAAACATATTTTTGGGGGTTTTCAAATTAAAAGGGCTGAAAAGCCTTCGCAGTTGGCTTTTAAAATCAGCCCAGCACTTCTAGAGCTGGTGTTGAAAGTTCCTGGGAAACTGGGAGCTGCTCCTTGCCCGCTGTCCTGGCACTGAAAACTGTTCCTAAATCAGTTTGCTCGTGTGACTCTGAATTGATTTAGGATTCGCGACACCCCAAGGAGAAGAAGAGGCTTAAAAATGGGAGTGGAATTTTGCCTGGTTTGGTCGTGAGGAAAAAAAAGTGGCTCGTGGGTTTTGTGCTGGAATTGCAAGGCAGAGGTTGGGGGGCACAATTCTGACCCATTCAGTTCCCGAAATCCCTACATGGCTTTTAAATCCCTGCTGCCAGCAAGCAAATATATCTGCATGACACTCCTTAGGGAGTTAGAGGTGCTGTATCTGCATATAAATTTTCCCTGATAATGTCAAAATTAAGGAATTAATGTTTCCCTGGCCAGGTAATTTTCCTGGCTGTTACCAACAGGATTTTCAGCTGTTTGCACTCACTGAAGCATCGCTGGTTTTATTGAGGATGAAAAGGGCTCTTGGAAAACTTAACAGCACGTGGTTTTGATGGGAAAGAGTCACAGTGACGGCTGGGAAAGTCACGATGCTGACGAGTTTGATGGATGCGTGTACGGGCGCGTTAAAAGACAACAGGAATATTACACAGCTACCTCAGCCTCGCAGTACTCCGCACACGGTTAAAGATTTGATTTGAAAGGACTTTCGAGATACTGCTTTGCCTTTGCCACACTTAACAGCGGCTAATTGTCAATCTGGGCTATTTCGGACAAGAATTACACCATTTTCTGTCTAGCGTACCCACAAAAGGAGCTCCGGGAGCCTCCCTCCCATCACTGGCATTGGTGGTTCAGTGGTAGAATTCTCGCCTGCCACGCGGGAGGCCCGGGTTCGATTCCCGGCCAATGCAGTTGATATTTTCTCTCTCCGTTTTTTTTTTTTTTTTGTTTTTTTTTTTTTTTCTTCCTTTTCCTCTTCCCTNTATTTCTCCTTCCTTTTCCGCTTCCGTCGCGGCCGCCAAATCCTCCTCTAGCTCCACCGGGCCTCGCCGCGCTGCTCCCCCGCCGTGTGTCCCGCCGCGCTCCGGGTGCCCGGGGGTAGCGGGAGGATCCGCGGGGAGGCCGCGCCGGGGAGGACAAGATGGAGGTGTAAGGAGGGGCCTGAGGGGGGAACGCAGGGCACGGGCGGGCCTCACAGCCACCCTGCCGTGCCCGCAGCGGGGCTGCAGGGCCGGGGGTGCATCTGTGCGGGGTTTGTGTGGGGTGCATCTCTGCGGGGTTTGTGTGGGGTACATCTCTGTGGGGTGCGGGGTGTGGGGTGTGTGTGGGTATATCTCTGTGGGGTGTGTGTGTGTGTGGGGGGGGTACATCCATGTGGGCCTGTGCGTGAGGGGTGTGAGGGTACAATAAATCCGGGAGGGGTTCATTGCCGCCCAGCAGTGGGTTCAGGCGCTCTGGGCAATGTCTGAGCGGTTTATTTTCTTTAAAACTCCTGCTGGAGCAGCTGTTGGGGTGAAAGGCGGCGTGGCTCGGCGTGAATCGCACTCCTGTCCCCTTCTGTCCCCTCCTGCTCCGTCTGCCCTGGGAGAGGCAAAATGGGAATTTTTCATTATTCCCGTGAGCTTTGTGCGAGAGCTGGAAATGCTGGAGAAGGAGAAAACCTGAGGGGTTTGTGCCAGCGGTTGCAAACGCAATAACAGAGTCGGGATTTTGGCTGGTCGCTGTTTCAGGGCTGTTACACCAGGCAGCGTTTTGTGCCTTCCTCCCGTGTGTTTTGGGCACAAAACTATAGGATTTGGCTTATTTTGAAGCTTTAAAATCTCACGAGTTCTGTGGAGCTGGTTAAATTTCTAATTTTCATTCAATTTTCATTTCTCTATTGGGTGGAGGCACTCGTGGGATGCATCCCCCAAAGTCAGCAGAGCTCCTGCATCCATGTAATCCAGGGGTGCTTAATTATCATCAAATCTTCTCTTACTGTGAGCATGAAAATCAAAAGTTGATAAAAAATACGAAACATTTGCTGAAATACAGGTTTACATGACATCAGTCTTATCACAAGTAGCAGCCTGCAGAGAAATGAGCTATTTTGGCTGTTATATACTGAGAAAGATGCTTTTGGTACCATTAATAAAAAATCTGCGATGCTTAAAAATCCACTGAGTTTTTATGAATCTTCTTTTGCCTCCTGCCCGATGCCCTTCCAAGAGGGAAGCTTTGCAACTCTCCAGGTTCTTACCGTGGATTTTTCTTACCAGAACTGTTCTGTATTTCTTACCAGAATTATCTGTTATTAGAGCAAAGAACCCCTCAGAAAACTTTGTGGCTTAAATATGCAACACATGTGAAGCAGCAGACTTACAAATATGAAGTGCCAGTGATATTTGTAGAGTTGTAATGCCCTATACTAAGATATTTTTTTATATATGCAGCCCTACTCAAGAATATTTTGCTTTAGACTAAAATTTGGGCAAATATCTATTTAAAGATTCCAAAAAGTGTTTATATGGATTTTTTTTCCTTTCTGCTTAAGTCTCAATCACATAAAAATTAAGCAAACTGTTGAGCTAACTGCTTAAAAATCTTTATTAGAATCCATTATTCAGAATTCCGTGTTTCCTGACTGTAAAATTGGCAGCTGTGAGTCAGGACCGAAGGAAATTTTATTTCTCCTGCAAATGTTGATCAGTTTATAATTCTGGCATTTCAGCACAACAGAGCTGTTGAAGATTTGAGACCGACTCGTTGGCAGAAGTGAAAATAAAAGTATTTTTCCGACTGGCAAAGCGGTCTGGAGTGGAAAAGGAAAGCGGTTGTCTTAAATAATTTCATTCTTAACCTTTGATTCCGCGGCCTCGTTTGCGTGGCCATGCATTTATGCCGTGCGAGCCTTTCAGCCGAAGAATTCCATACGTAATTCTGCCTATAGAATGTCTTTGATCCGCGGGGATTTCTGCAGGGCCCGGCTGAATGCGAGCGTTCTGAAGACTTGCATTTACCTAACAACAAAAGCTACGTGTGGTTTGCGAAACATGAATGAAAAACTAATGCGTGCCTGAGCTCACTTGCTGAAGTTTCACTCGGGTCAGCGAAATGGAAGTTGAAGTTCATCTCAGCGTATTTTAGGAGGTCCTTTTCATGTAAAAACAATGATAGAACCTGTGGAAGTTTGTGGACGCGTTTAGCATTGGAAAGTGATGAACGTGACAGTTCTATTCAGGCGGGTGGCGGTGCTTAACAACACATTGTACCTTTTTTGTTCTTTTTTTTCTTTTTCCTAAGCTGCCGCGCAGACCTGAGAAAGGCCTTTTTTTTTTTACCTTTTGTATGGAAACTTTCTGTTGTTGTGGCTGCTGACTGCTCAGCAGAATGTGTTGTTCGGGGGAATAGAGGATGTTGTGGGGCAGTTTTTCTCCCTCTTTTCACTTTAAATGTATCAATTTACAATATCCAGGAGGAATAAAGGCATGGTGTGCTTGGCTCTGCGCTCACCCTGCCAGCCTTGGATAAGGATTCTTGCTTAATTGGGACTGAGGAAGTGGAAAATGGGAAACTCAGCCTTGCCCTTCCGATATAGGAGCAGGCACATAGAGATGGAATGAATAAATAAAGAGGAAATGCAATAAATTGGGGTTTTTTTCCCTCACTACAACACATATAAATGAAAGCCCTTTTTGTGTCTGTACACACACACGTGTCCATGGTACTAAAATACTCACTGTGCTCTTGACTGATGAAGAAAATAGGGTTTGTAATTGGAATTAGTTTTCCCATCAGTCTTTCTCTGAATAAAATCAGAGGCTTTTTTTTCTGAGGAAGAAGCAAAGCAATTTGGTTTGAGTGTGTGAAATTGGCTGCGTGAGTACAAGAGTGTGGCTGAGTGAGTGTGTTGTACAAGTGTATTCTGATTTATGGGGCAAACTGTGCAAAATATATTCAATATTTATGTCGTAATTCTACTGACAGTATGAAAAAAATATTTTCCGTAGGTGGCAATTGTAGAATCACCAAAATAAGATGTCTTGGGGCTTTTATTTATTTATTTTTTTTTTAACTTTATGTCCTTTTAGTGTCTGTGGCTGGGCAAAGAAAAGCTTCAGACAGTTTCATTTGGAACGTAATTAATCGTTTTCATTTTTTCCTTTTAGAAAAGATGCAAATGCTGCATTGCTGAGTAACTTTGAGGTAAGTTTGTCTTCATTCTGCTTTTAAAGCAGCAATTTCGAGCTGTCATCAGTCCCTTGTGTAATCTTTGGAAGCTGCAAACTGCCGGTGGCAATCAGCAAAACCTGCAGGGGATTTACTCCGCCTTGCATTTGGTTTGTTTTGAAGAAAAAAAAAGCTTTTTAAAGAAGATTTGGAAATGGTTTTGCTAGTGATGGGTGCTGTGTTACTGTATTGTGAGATTATTCCAAAGCAGGTGTTTTCCTCTCTCATTTGAAGTTAGATAGAAAGAAATGTTGTTTTAACTTGAGGCAGGTAACGGAAATATTTTGCTTTGCTGCTGGATGTAATGTTTTGAGCAGTTTTAATAACCTGGGTGGTTTTGTTTGTGTTATTGTCTCGCTGAAGCTGCTGTTTATTGCAGCTGTTTGGTTGCATTCTGAAATTAATCCCGAGGTGTTTTATCTGCCTGCAGACGGCAGAGCAGGCGTGTGGTGAGCGCTAATGAGGCGTTCGGAAAGAACACTTAAATTTCCTCTGAGAAACAGATGATACCGTGTCAGCCAAACCAGTGCCTGGCTGTTAAAACCACGTGTTAAAAATAGCAAATATGGCTTTTTCAAAGCACTGCTTGCCCTCAGGCTGCTGACAGCTTTCCACTTGCTCCATGTCCCGGTCGCGATTGCAGTGGCCAGGCCAGCGTTCTGTAAATCAAGGCGATGCTTCGCACGCAGAGCTCCGTCCCTGCAGTTCTCGCGTGAGCTCGGAGCTGTGCTTGTTAAGTTCACAGCCTGAGTTTGGGATTTCAGCCCTGACAGGTGCTCCTTTCTCATGGAAGGTGCAGTGGGAAGCGATTGCAGGATCTGGGGCTGGTTATGTTCATGTTTCTCACCGTCTAGAGATGTTTGGTTTCTTATTTCTCTCGACTTGTCAGTTTATAATGCCCTTGGGGCTGGACCTTGAGTGAAGCCAGGTAAAAATGAGGGGATAAACAGGGAGGAGTGCTCTAAGTATTGACTCTGGACATACTGCAAAGCCTGAAGCAAAACATCTGAAAAAGTTTCATTCATCTCTTTAAAATAATCAGATTTTAAAAAACAATTTACATGCTTATTCATCCCACTGGGGCCAAAATATTTCTCATTTCTGTTGCATCCACCAAAACAGCCACACATTTTTTGTTGCTTGGTGTGGAGGAATTTCCTGTTCATTTATGATTTCTTCTTGCAATATTTTTAGGTAAAATGCTCTCAGATGCTCTAAACCACTTTATTTTTTTTTCTTTAGGTGTACCAGTTACTTACTGATCTCAAGCAGCAGCGTAAAGAGAGTGGCAAAACCAAGCAGAGCTCGGGGCAGCAGAACCTGAACACAATCATGTATGAGGTGAGCAGCAAATTAGCTCAAGCTGGAGTAATTCACAGGTTTATATATTATTAATTTGAAATCAAATTTTTCCCTGTTCAAAACCACAGTAAAGTGTTTTATCTGCCACTTTTGTGTGGTCGGGTTGTAGGGTAACTGTGATGTCAGGGCAGAGTTAGGCAGCTGCTGTTCTTAAAATCTATAAAAGAATTTCAACCCGCCTGGTTTTCAACTGTTTAGTTTTGTTAGGATTTTTTAAATTCCAGATATTCCATCCTTTCAAGACAGAGGGCAGAGCTCGCTACCAGCTGATGAACTGATGATAGCACCTAATGTGATAATTAAGATGATGATTTCAAAGCTGAGGCACAGATTCCATGGTATATTTTTATTAACAGAATTAAATGATTCCCAGCTAAAATAGATAATTTTTATCTTTATTTTGTCAGGAAAAAAAGCCAAACCCCGTATACAGATAACATCACTTGGATGCCAGGTCAGGAATAAACATTTCATCCCTTGCTGGGGAGGAATTCTAAAATCTTATGATACAAATAGCAGCATTTCAAATAAATTAGCAGCTTCCCAGAGCCTTGCAGTGAGACCCATTGTGTGTGTGCTGGAGAATTGCATGAGCAGCACCACGACTGACAGGCAGCTGAAAGCACTTTGCCTTTGCTTGCATGAGTAATTCTGTTGAGCACTGAAACGACTCATGTGGATAAGATCTGGCCTAGGCTTTGGTTTTGTTTCAGTTCTGGCTTTGTTTGAAAAAGGTACAGAGTTGTGATTCCTAAGCCTTGCATTCAACAAAATAGGGGCTTACCAAAAATGGGAATTAAATCTTCATGGAGACTGCCAGTCTCTTCCTGCACCTCTGGGAAACAGCTGAGGGAGATCCTGTAAGTAAATTTTATCAGGAGGCACCTGAAATAGTGAATTGCTTTGTTAGTCTGTGTGTTAAATACCGATAGGATGCTGGGGTGTGGAGCTGGTGTCGGTTCTGGGTGTGTTTTCTATGTTTGAATGAAAGAAAAGCAGAATTTGATCTTACAGGATTGTGTTTGGATTTCTTCACAAGCTCCCTGCAGACTTGGATCCACTGGCACTGAAGTAACTCCATGAAAGGAGCTTTGTTTTTCTGGATATTTGGTATTTTCATTGATTTGAAATTGCCAGGAAAAGATGAACCTGGGAGAGAAATTACTGCTGTGAAATAATTACATTACATGACAATATAATAATTTCAGTCATCGGTGGTGAATGACAGCTTCATTTTATCTGAAAAGGTCAGGGCTTACAGAAAGGAATAATAAATTATAATTATTTACAACTCTTCATTTTCGGGTTTAATTCAAGCAACAATAAATATTTAGGAAGATTTTAAGCCGCTGCCAGTGAAAAGTCAGCTGTGAACTGGAATTTTTGTGGGTTTTTTTAACCAACAAATTGGTTTTTTACTCAGGTCAGATTACATTGTGTGATGTAATTACATTATCCACCTGCTGAATGTTGTTATTTTAAATAAAGCAAATAAATGGAACATCTGCTGTCAAAGTCAGTTGAGTTTGGTGGGTGTTACATGTAAAAAAATGGATCAAAGTTTAGTTGTCTCAATTTTTAATAGCACAATATCCTTGCAGATTTCATAACAAGCCACCTAATCTGCTTCTACCAACTTTAAATTGCCAGAAATGCAGGTAAAGGATAAAAACAAGCACAGATCAGAGATCTTAAAGAGAGATTTCTGGGCTGGCAGTGAGAATATCCCTGGCACTGAGCACATCAAACTTGGGTTTGAGGATGAATTGTGTTCAGCTTTCCTGTGTGCTTTTAAAAGACAAGGAGCAAACCAAGGAAGCAAATGTCTGTCACAAACAGCAAGAGGGTTTTTTTTAGCAGACAGAGCTCAAACTCACTCCTTTCCTGTATTCTTCAACTTGCAGTTTTGGGCTTTGAACAGCTCAGATAAAGTTGATTTCCAAAGCTGATTTGATTTTCCACTTTTTCTCAGTACTGAGGAGACTTTTCAAAATCTTCTTGTTCCATCCACAACGTACAAACCAAACATTTAGTGTGACATAATATATATTTTCTTTCTGTCCTTTGCAGACACTGAAGTACATTTCAAAAACACCCTGCAGGTACCAGAGTCCTGAGACTGTCAGAGAGTTCCTGGTAGCAATGAAAGACCATAAATTAACCAAGTAAGTGGAGCTGTGCATTTGAACAGAAGTAAAAACTCAATTAGTGCTGAAAAACTGATCCCTGTGGACAGTGTGATAATCTGATTAATGGATTTTAAGTATTTTCTGCCATTATTTAAATGCTCAGCCAAACAGCTTTTCCTTCACTTGTGGATGAGTATTTCCATCTTCTCTTTATGAGCTGGTTGTCCAGGATCTCTGAGATCTCAATTATTTAAATCTTGTACCAACCAACCTTCCCTCCTCCCCCAGCAGCTTCCAGTGAAGCTGAACATCCAGTTCTTACTTTGGGAAGTTCTGCCTGGCAAAGGGAAGATTTCCTTTGCAGTTACAAGTGGTGTGGGTGCCTGTTCTTGAGGCTGTGCAGAGTGGGAGTGAAGCCTGATGTAAATAGAGATGGAATCAGCTGGCCTGTTGTTTGGATGGCTCTGATCACTGCTCTGGCTTCTAAAGCAGAAAAATACCGACATTTAGCTGCTTCTAAATAACTCCTCCTTCAGTTCAAAGAGGAGTTGATGCTGGGTAGACACTGAGTGTGTTTTATTCCCTGCTGGGAGGACTCCCAAGGAGTTCATCCTCTGGGAAAGAGGCTTTTCATTAATTTGGCTGTGGCACAAAATGCACGGTGAGAGCATCTGGAGTGCTGCAAGGGCAAGTCTGTAGCCTGTGCAGAGCAGAGAGAGCAGATTGTCAGCTTTTTGTTGGAGTTTCAGTGCCCCCTCTCTGCAGACAGCCTCGTCCAGCACAGCAGCAGCTCTGCACACAGGGATGCTGCTCCTTGGGAATCGTGTCCTGGCTGCTGGAATTGTGCTTGGAGTGCTTTCTTTGCCAGGTCAGTAAGTCAGTGTTTAATCCTGCTGTAGCTCATTTTGTACAGCAGGATACTCATTTATGTATCCTGATTATTTTCTGGAGGTATTGAAGCGTGGAGAAAAGAAAATACTCTGCAATCAAAATACTAGAGGTGTAAAGAGGTGGTAATATGGCACTGAGAGAGTCTTAAAATTGGCAGCAAACTATTTCTTGAGTAGTAGTGAGCATCCTTCCCTTCTGGGAGTGTAAAACAGCCCTTTTTGAGGAGAAATAAACTTTGCTGTCCGTGCAGGGCAGCAGCTTAGGAAGAACCAGCAGAAGGATGCAGCACAGCAAAAAGGCAGAGTAGGATTTTTCAGAGTAAAAGGAACTGAGTGATGTAGGTGTAAAACTGCCATTAAAAATCAAAGGGTTTATTTTTATTTAAAGCTGGTTTCTAAACTTCTTTCTGGTAGAATTTAACCAAGACCTGAGGGTTAACCCTCAAAAAAAAGGCAGGAGAGCTCTGTTATTACTTTAGGTACCTTGACTGCAACTGCTCCCCTGGATGGGATCTCCGAGAGTGGAATACTAAACAATTTAAGTTATACCAGAGAAACTTCCAGCTGTAAATTCTCTGTCTCCCACAGTGCTGAGCACTTTTGTAGAAGATCTACCCAAATATTCACCTTCCCACACCTGATTGTTCAGTGAGCTGGAAAGGTTGGAGTGGTTACAAGCTTTAAATGAGCTTTTGGACTGTTTAATTTTTTATGGCTGCTCCGAGGAGCCTTTGGGGTTAGGTATCATCCTGTGTGCCCTTTTCCTGAGGCAGTGAAGCAAGGGAATTATTCCCAAATCATTTCTTGTGCACAGTGGCAGCAGGATGAGAGTGAAGAGCCAGCCACTGGTGTAGGTGACAAATTTACTCTATTTATGACCTGTCAGAATTCAGATTTGTTTTGTGAGCGTCCTGTACAATTTATACTCTGTTAATCTCTCCTCTGGTAAAGAACTTCCCAACTCTGCCACGTGCTTTACAGAATAAAACCCAGAATTGTTTAGTGTGATCCTGGCACTTCTATTTTCTGATCTTTTCCGTGCAGCCACTTGAAGAAGTGTCAGGGCCCATCTGGCAGCCCCTTCACCCCAAACCACAGAGAGCACATGGGGTGCAATTGCTCTTTAATGCACTTGATGTTGAACCACTTCAAACAGCGATGCCTCCAAGGCAGCTTGGAGCTACCCTTTGCTTCCTAACCAAGGTCGTTTCAACGCTGCTTCTCTGGTGAAATAGAAAGGCTTTGAAGGTTTCCATCCTGTGGGATGGAGGTGGTGTTCAGGGATTTCATTCCAGCTGCCTGCCACAGAGCTTCCTTCCCTTGGAGAGGGAAGAGCTTTGCTCTTCCAGGACCTTGCTTGTGTGATCCGTGTAGTGACCTTTCCTCCCACCAGCAGTAATGAGCTCCAGAGTCTCTTTGCTGCTTCCTCCCTGGGTGAGGTACCCCAAAACGTGCTCTCTTAGCTGGTCAGACACTGTCTGTGCTGTGGTAACAGCTCTCTGCACGTGGCTGATTAGATTGAAGGTGTATTTCTGTTAATTGGGGTCTGTCCTCAGACGATTCAATCTGGTTAAAGGGTCAGCAACACCCCCATCACCCCCCACTGCTTCCCTGCCCTTTAAACTCCTGTCGTGACTCCCCCTCTAGTCAAGAGGCAAGCAATTAATGTGCTCTTAATTAGGCTCGAGGGCTTTGAAGATCAGCATTTGCAGCCCTGCCTGCGGGATGTGCCGTTGCTGCTCAGCCTGTGATTGCTGCCCTCAGCGCTAGGTTGTGCTCGTGGATGGGAGAATCCCCAGCTGGGAAGAGACAGCAGCCAGGGAAACACCGGGAATTGAGGCACAGCAGAGCTTCGAAGCAAGGGAATTCTTATTTTTCCTCTCACAGCTGTGCAGGATGTCTGGCTGCACGTGGTGTCCCTGCTCCAGTGAGAGAACTGGTAATATAATGCTGGCAAATTCTGCAGTTCCTGGAAAATCTCCTCGAATCTTTCTGTTATCGCTGATATTTGCTGCTCAAAATACCAGGTTAACAGGCCAGCATCCATTTTATGATGGATTTGTCTCATTAGAGTTACAGAAACAAAAAAAAAGCTTCCTAAAAGGCAGATATTAAAAATAAACACCAACGTGTGCAAACAAAATATTCCAGAGTCATTTCAGAGAGCTGCCTTGCTAAATGGAGCAAATTCAAAGCCATAGAAACATATATTTCACTGATACAGTTACTAAAGTGTTGTAAAACAGTTTTTCCTGTAGTTTTTAATCATTATTCTGGTAAAATTGAAACTGTAGAACTGAGATTTTTTTTAAAAACTAAAGCTCTGAACCCACATTATTATTACCTTGTTGAGGCCTCCAGCTTTGGCTGAAGCTCCAGTTCAGTGAGCCATGTTGTACTTGGAAATAGAGTTTGCCACTAGCAGCTAATTTTCCAGTTTTAGTGCCTGGAATGGCTTCATATTTTTAAGGTACGGTGAATTGCATTGCATGAAAAGGACATTTATGAAGCTGGAGCTCTGTAATTATGGTTTAGTGAAAACTGGCTCTAGTTGTGCTTCTTCCTGTTACTGATAGCCTATCTTGGAGCTAATTTTGGAATGACCAAATTTCCAATCACTGCCTATTATTACAATTTTTAAAAAACTGGTCAGGAACATTGCCCTTTTTGTCTCTAAATCAACACAGTCCAGGAAGTGTTGAGCTGAAAATCTTGCTTTCAGAAAGTATTTTCCCTCATGACTGCCAAAAACTACAACAGATACAAACCCCTGCAATATTAAAGCTTGAAGGATTTGCTTTGTGATTTTTGTCTCCTCCAGAGCTTTCAAAATGAATATTCAACAGCAAGTCAGGATGGTGCTCATTGAACAACAGCATCATGTAGGAGATTTTAAGCAGATTATTGTCAGTTTTTCCAGTGGGAATCACACAGCACCCACTGGAGTTGTGATTTCCCATTTTGGGAAAATCCTCCCTCAGCCAGACCCCGTGCTCAGGATTCAGACATGAAAATTTACCATGATTGATTCAGGACCATGGGATTTACATTTCCAGCAGGAATAAAACCCCTGGTTATGTGTCCAGTTGTTACTTCATGGTTTTCCTAGCAACTCTCAAACATCCATTCCTGAGGAGGAATTTGCCTCTGCACAGGCACAGATGTGTGCAGGGTTTTTTTAGCTCTCTGTGCTGGATCTTGGCACCGTTCTGTCCTTACCCAGACCTCTTGCTGGAAGAACTCTCTGGGAGTTCAGTAGATGAAAAACTGGGCAGTACCAACGCACATCTGAGATTTTGGTTAAAATGTGAACTGCCAAAATTTGCTCAGTGCTGACAGAAAACGGTGCATTTTCTGTGAAATCTGAATTTCCACAAGAGCACAGAACTATTTGTATTATTTTTTAGAATGGATGAATCAGTGTAGGAGTGTGCTGTCTGCTCTGTCTGTGATCTTGAACACGACCCAGTTTTTGGCTTGTAGAATTGTTTTTTAGGATTTTTAGGATGTAGCTCAACATCTTCACCTCCTCCAGCTCTCTCCCCTCACGCAGACCCCAGACCTATTTCCACCCCCATAACTGCACAGGTTTTTGTCCCCAGCAGCCTGAGCTTTGTGTGTGTCCCCAAACCTTTCCAGGGTGTTTTTCCCTGAGCTGGAAAAGCTGCTGCTGGCTCCAGCTGAGTCGCAGAGCTGCAGGATGTGGGCTGAGGCTCAGCCCCACAGCAGGAATTGCCATTTTGGGATTTCCCAGCAGGCGGGTCCTGTACGAGTCTGCAGCACGGCCCATTAACTCTGATTAGTGGAATCTTGCTTTTTATGTGAGAAAATTGCTTTCAACTGTCACTCATCTTTTGTATGGATTCTCCTCTTGAATGGGCAGCTTTCGTGTTCCAAACTGTTACCAAAATCCAGGCAGAGCAGGGAGAATGCAGATGCTGAAGTTTGGGGGCAGTGAAGCTGAAAATGTTCTTCACCTTCTGTTTGGATGAATGGGACAGTTCCCCTTTTTCTTTAACGAGCATCAGCATGCCATGCATGGTGTAAAAAGTGTAAAGATGAATTCATGGGAGCTGGAAAAAGTTAATTTTACTTTTTACATTTAATGGAGCATGAACTAAATTCAGGCTTAGGTTTGTGCCCAAGCCAAACACTGCAGTCAGGCCTGATCCTAATGCATGATTGCGTTGCTTAAAGCTAATCTCTGGTGAAATTGTGGTTATTCAGGTTTTAATTTGTGTGTGTGCTGTCAGGAAAGTGCAGGTACACAGAGAGCCAGATCCTAGCAGTTAATTTTAGAGATCAGACACAGAGAGCCTGATCCTAGCAGTCAGTTTTGGGGTCAGGCACAGAGAGCCTGATCCTAGCAGTCAGTTTTGGGATCAGATACAGAGAGCCTGATCCTAGCAGTCAGGTTTTGGGATCAGATACAGAGAGCCTGATCCTAGCAGTCAGTTTTGGGATCAGATACAGAGAGCCTGATCCTAGCAGTCAGTTTTTGGGATCAGTGTTAAAAAGGTGCAGTGGGTACTGAGCTCCAGCTCAAACCTCTGCCTTCTGCTGCTGCTGAGGGCTGAGCAATCCAGTTTCCTATTAAATGAAATTTAGAGACATTTTGGGAGTGTTCGTTTCATTGCTTCCCTCATAATTACATATCACCATGTCTGAAGATCGTTATGTCGGAGTGTTAATTAGTGCTCACGCTGCACAAGCAGCTCCAGATGAAACATGGCATTTATGCAGCTTTTGGGGGTTTGTTTGCACCCTGCTGCTCGTTCGTTTGTGATGTTCTGCATCATGTTCCAGCAGGGAGCTTTGCTGATCGAAACCAGCCACGAAATCCTTCAGATGACACATCTGAATGTGTTAATCACTTGTAAGTTCTCTCTCATTCTTCTGTACACATTTTTAAAACTGCAAATACCCCAAAATGATGCTTGTAGGATCTGTTTGGCCTGGCTGTAAAATTTCTGTCTATCCCCTAATGAGAGCGATGTTCATGGCTTACAAGCAAAAAGTCTTTGGAGAGGTGACCTTCTTTTGTTGTGCCCTCTATTTCTTCAGGAAACATGAGCAGTTGCACTAATTGATTGTTTTAGTCACGATGTGTAATTGGTGTTAATTTATTTCTGGGTGCTGCTGTGCCAGTAATCTTCCTGTGATAAACACAGCTCTACCTGCTTGAAAATAGCTCTGGGTAAATCAGGTTTGCGTTCTTCAGCTCAGGCATGAAATGGCTTTTGCTATTTGATCCTCTTTAGTTGGCTCTGGAGTTTTGCTGGCAGGGAATTGCAAGGATATTACTTTGAAAAAGAAGAAGATGAGGAAATTTATTTCATGAAAGTCAAATAATGTGCTTTGTGTGGAGGAGTGGCGGAGCTGGAGGATTGGGATGTGTCTTGCTACAAAAGAGAAGAAAGTTGTTTGAGAAGGCTCTGATCTCAGAAGTGGCATGTGAGAGAAACTTGGGTGAAATATGAATTCATCACAGTCTGTCTGTGTAGGGCTGGGAGAGGAGGAGGAGGGAGCTTTTTACAAGGAGGATCCTCAGAGAAGCAGATTGAGAGCTCTGGAAACTGAGGCACCAACACTTGCTTGGCCAGGGAGCAGAGCAGAGAACACTGAAAGCACCAGCTCTGTGCCTCCAGCAGGCACCAAAGCAGGCAATTTCCCAGCTCTGGAGCAAAAATCTTCCATTCATCCAGCTGAATTGGCCAGATTTTTATACAGTAAAGATATTGTTTAATATTCTTTCCCCAGCTCTGCTGCCTTTAGCTTTGCTTTTACACCAGTGAGTTTTGTCTCTCGTTGATTCCTTAAATCACCTGCTTTCCACGTGAAGGGTTTGAGTGCTCATCTCCTGTCATTCCCGAGGTTTTATTCCTGGTTTTTATGACAGTGGGAGATGGCAGCAGTTAGAAACACCTCATCTTTCTGCCAGTGAAGCAGCCAGCAGTGCTCTGAGTTCCGAGCTGCATCCAGCCACGCTCTCCACAGCCTCAGGCTGGAAACACCAAATAGATCCGAGTGCTTAACGTGGGAAAACACAGGAGGTGCAGTCCCTGCTTCCCATCACCAGTGGAAACACGTTTTGGCTCTCCAAAAGCAGAGAAATCTAACAATAAATAAATAAGTAAATAAATAAATTGGAGGATTTCCTGGAGCTTTCTGTTAGGAGCTGTTAATATCTCACAAGTGCTGTGTTGAAAATTGACAAGCTTTTCTTCTGAAGCTGAAAGTCATTATTAAAATGGATATTTTAGCTGGATCATCCAGCAGCCAGTGGCAGAGGCCATTTGAAATGGAGTTACAACTGTGAGGCATCTCCAGACACACAGAAATTGTTGGTTGTAAACACTGAGAGATGTGTGTCCTCTTAAAAGCTGTGAGGCTTCCTTTCTAAACAACCCCCGGGGGAAAACCCTCCAGAATCAGTTTAAATATGCTTTAAACCCTCCAGAATCCGTTTAAATATGCTTTAAAGATGCCCTATAAGTAGTAATAAATTCCAAGTTTCAGTTTTCCCAAGTTGTAGTTCCCTGCTGGAACTTTGTATTTGCAAAGGGCTAAAAGAATAACCAAGTTGCTGCCATTTGATGGGATTGTAGCTCCTGAGGTATGAAAATTGTTCTTGTGGCTGTGTGCTCATAGCAGAAGTCTCTGATCTCTGCTGAGTTATTCAGCATTTCTGCACAGCTTTAACAAAGCAGCAGTTAATTAATGCTTGCACAGTAATGATCTAAGGGTCTCTGCTTGCCACCTTGGGCTAGAGGTGGCAACAGCAGCGTGGCTGAACACAGGAAAGCACCCAAATTATTGAAATATCCCAATTATGGCCCTTCAGCCACTCTGCAGACCCAGTCAGGATTATTCCTGGCAGTGACATTTCGTCCCTAAGTTATCAGGAATGTGTTTGCATCACTGCAGGCATTTGAGGGGATCCTCAAACCACCCAGTAATGTGGATTTTCTTCCACTGTGCTTTCAACAGGGCAGAAAAGCTGCAGCTGCTGAACCACAGGCCTGTGACTGCAGTGGAAATCCAGCTGGTGAGTAACAATGCCTGGGCCTGTTCAAAGCTTAACTGGAAGCAGCTTTAACCTTGGAGATCAATTGAATAATTGCTTTCTCATGGGCCAGTGATTGAATGTATCCCTTTATGCTCATTTTACATCCACGGTTTCAAGTCCACCCAGCTTCCTGTCAGAGCCCTCCTCAGAGCCCTCTCAGGCAGCTTTTTCACCTCTGTTTGCTTCAGTGTCACACATTTAAAATGCCCAATGCAGTCATTAAAGGTGATGTATTAAAGCCTTGCAAATAAGAATGTATTTAATCTTTTTGCTGCACAGCTCTGTGATGGAGTGCTTCACTTTTTGACACCTTCCCTGGGTGTTTTAATAGCAGGGTTGCACTAAAATCCAAAATTCTAAAAGCAAATGAGCAGTGATGCAGAAGGAGAAATGGGTATAAACTTTCTGATGGAAGGTAGCCATTGTCAGTCTAAGAATAATTCAGCTGTGAAGAGGGATTGTCACTAAATAGAAATAGATGCTTCTATTCTCTCAAGCATCTCCTCAGGAATACAAACCCCTGTGGTAATAAAGAGATTGTTATAATCAGGATATGATTTCAATAAAGATCTCTTGCATTAAGAACATCTGTTTGCAATCTTCCCCTGGAGCCAAGCTGAGGAGGAACAGGATTGTATTTTGCTGCAAGAAAAGGGAAGGATTAAAGAGGGACCAGTAGGACTATTTTTCTTCTGTCACCAAGGAGCAGAGAGGAGAATGCTGGAGGCATCTCAGAAGAATGATTTCAGCTGAGGAATTAATGCTGTGTTTTGTGGCTGAGGAGATCAGTGTCCATCAGCAGCCCAAGCAGGAGCTTTAAGGCTTTAAGTTAGTCAGGAGCCACGATTTGGGACCTGTGTCACACCTTTGTTAGCTTTGTGTGCTTAGGCAGATTTATTTTATTGCCATCTGCAGGCTTTTCTTCCCTTCTTTAGATGCAATCATCTTTTGGGGCTCTCAGGTGACTGCATGGCTTTGTGTGTGTCTTCCCTCCTGTCCTACCTGATTCGTTGTTATCCTACCTAAAATACTGAAAATAGTTTGCTCCTGTCTCATGTTTGATGAAAATAAGAATTTTGGCCCTTTCTGTCAGGTGGCTGTAGAGTGCTATACTTTAGATATTCCAGGTTTTGTAGAGTCAAAGTTAAATAAAACTCGTTGCTGAAGCTTAGAGAACACAGACACAACATTTGAGTTCAGTGTCAGTTCATTATTGATCCAAGCCCTTCTCTAATGATCAAAATCACCTTGTGAAAATTGGGATATCTGTACATTTGAGGGTTAGCCTGAATTTGTACCTTCATGGAAGTATTGGGGATGCAGCCAGTCCTGCTCCATTGTGACTCCCCTGTGATTCCCAGGGCAGGTTTCCCCACAATCAGTATTGCAGTGGTGTGAGTGTCCTGGATTGCAAACACGGTGTCAGATGAACCCTCCCCAAAACTGCAGCACGTTTGGAAGTGCTTCCATCGAAGCCTTTGGAGCCCAGGGGCTGCTGGGGACCTGCAGGTTGGTGTTACTGAAACCCAGAGCTGGGAGAAGCAAGGAGATGATTTTGCTGTTCAATTGCTGGCTCGGATCCTTTGTTTTGATGAGGACAGAGGTTGTAGCAGTCACTGAACACACCAAATCTGCCTTCTCTGGGTAGAAAATGCTGCAGAGGTCACCCATGCACAGGGTTCCTGCAGGAAAGTCCATTCCCTGCAGTGATGGATGAGACACAACCTGCTGAAAAGTGAATTTTGGCTCTGAAATGGCCTTGATTCTCTCCTCACTGAACTTGCCCCTGCCTCTCCAAAGCCTTGAGTGGCTCCTGAATCAGGAATAAATGATGGGGAGAGCTTCTGAGCAGGTCCTGGAGCGGGGGCACATCAATCTTCTTTTTCAGGAAGCTTTAAACAAAATGCCAGGCAAGTCCAAGCTGGCTCTCACTTGCTCAGTTCTGGTGTCTCAAACTTTTGCTCTGTGCTGCCTGACCATGGAATGGAGTCTGATTTACCTGACAGGCTCATGGGAGAGGATAATCATAATTATAATTATTGCTGCTTTTTGCCTTTCCAGCTTTTTAGTTTTTTACTCTCCCTCTACAAAATTCCCTATTTTTAGCTGTATGCGAACAAGAAATCCAGTTTGATAAAATTATTTTGCAGCTAAAAAGCAAATTTCTGCTGTGATCTTTTGATCTTTTTTGGAAGCCTTAATGCATAAATTGCTGCCATTGTCCATCTTTGCCTTTTCCAGCCTCTGTGCCAGGGTTTATTTTCCAACAACAATAGCAACAAAAGGAGCATGAAATTCAAATTCTTACCCCACGGGGTAAAACACTGTACACATTGCAGCTATCTTGACCTCCTGCTTTAATCTTTAACATATGTTGGGCCTGGCTCAGTGATTCCCAAAAGGAGGAAATAAAAAGTCAGGCATGTTCAGCTCATGAGAGTGGTTCAGCTTTACTTAGTGCTGGTGGGCTTGAAGATGAAGCATCATCTCTTTTAAAGAACAAATTGCTCCACGTTTTTCTCTCTGAGTGGAAAAGCAGATTTTAATTCTGTGCTTTTTAAAACTGTGTTTCCACCTTGGAGAGTTTCATACTTACGTGCATAACCAGGCTGGCACGTTGTTTTTTATACTGGAAAATATTAATGTGAAGTATTTTGGAAAATGGAATATCTTACGAGGGTTTAAACACTTTATTTTCTCAACAGTGTATTTTGCCTTCCCATTGGTTAATTATCTCTGAGGGACATTAATCCAATCATTCAGTCTTTTATTTTATTTCTTTTTTTTTAATGTGCTTTTTTCCTCTTAGTGTGGTGGGGCTGAGCAGCTTCAAATCGCTGCTCAAAGGAGGAAATAACAGTGATTTTCTCATCAAACATCTCCCTCCTCCACTGGAGTGAAATTATGTGCTTGATTGCTTTGGAAATGATCAGAGCCCCTATTTCCTTTGTTACTGTACTTTACTGATTATTTTTAAATAGAATTCTTCGCTTATTATTCAAACAAACAATAGCTTTTAACCCACAGGTTCTTCTGTGATGCTGAGGTTTGTTCCCCACCAAATACTGAGAATTTCTCAGTTCTTTCAGGACTTGTTGGGGTTCTTCAGTGTGGCTTTATTTCTTCTTCCTTCTTTATTTATTGTTGTGTCTCAGGAGACAAAACCAAATAAACATTAGCGTTGAGAGCAGCACAGGGAGGAGGATGAGGTCTCTGAAATTCTGCTTTTATTTGGGTAAGCACAAAAGATAAGGGATGGTTTGAATTAAGGATGTTTGTCCTTGTTTCACCGAGTCAGAAAAGGAATTTAGACAATCCCGAGTGTCTGTGTGGACAGATTTCCTGCTTCCATTTGTCCATGGCACTATGAACATCGATTTGCACTTTAATGTATGAATAAACACTTTAATCCCTGGGATTATCTTCGCAGGCTGGCTGTGAATTTCTGAAAACTAAATTTGAGCTGCAGGGGGAACGTGCTGCCTTCAGTTTGAGCTGGGAGAATTTTATGCCAATTAATTTGTAAAGTTTTCCTGATTCTCTCTTTGGTTAGATGTAGAGCATTGCGGAAAGGAAACGGGAGCATTGCTGACTTTATGGATATATTGCAGTGGGAATTGAATAACAAACTGCTGTAATTTGGGTGAAATAGGAATGATCAGCGAGGCCTGAGCGGAGTGGATCGCCCTGCCCACATTTCACGGGTGACACACACTCTGTGTGTTCATGAATGGCGTTGATGCGCTGCAGCAGTTTTCCCTAAACCCCCGGAGTTCTTTCGGGGTAGCACAGCCTCGAATGCTGAGAGCGGCGGCGACTTGGGAATTCTTTATGACACTGGGGGCTTTTGATGCATAAACTGTATTTGTGTCACACTGCCCACTTCTGCTCCTCACCCAAATCTCCAAATACTGAGGGCCAGCAGCACTTTGGTCACAAATACCCCAAACTTTTCACATGGCATCATGTGTGAGGGGAAACTGTTCCCGTTTGGGCTGGGTGGCAGTGCCAACATCAACATCTGAGCTCATCCACTCCCCTCAAACATTTGCATTTTTGTTTTCCTTACTATAAACTTTGCATTCCTGGCTGCTTATGGGCTCAGTCTGGCTCTTGAGCAGTTTCAGCCAAGTGCAGGGCTTTTTGCTGGAGATTTTCTCCAAGATTGGTAAAATCGCTGCTGGAAAAGGAGATACTTGAATAAAATTGGGGTTTTTGCCTCTTAGGCTTCTTCTTTCACCTCATTTCTCTTCTCAGCACTGTATTTTGTAGTGCTCTCAGCATCGAAGGTATTTTGTGTTGCAGTTGTAAATCAGGAGGCTGTGAGAACATCTGTTGAATGTAGAATGAGCCTCTGAGTGACCTCCTGTTCCCCCTGAGATCTGTTTTCTTTTAGGACAGTTTCATCTGCCTCTTTATCTGCGTGCTGTCTGTGCTTAATTTTTGAATTTTTCCTTTTGGCTCGTTGCCTTGCTGCTTCCTCACTGCTTGTGTTTTCATAAATCAGGCTCAGGCTGTTTTTTCCCTTCCTGAGAGAGTGAAAAAAATTGATTTTTACAGTCTTTGCTTTTGATCCTTTGAAATCTCAAATAATATCACAACAAAATAAGGCTGAAGTATCAACTTGACTAAGGAGTTGTCTGTCCATCCTGCTAAATGTTGATTTTTGTCTCTTGGTGATTCCTGTGAGCTGCTGGAGAGGCACCCAGAGGTGGATTTGCTGCAGCAGTTGAAGGAATTACCACTTCCCTCTGGATCTGTCAGCAGAAGGGAATTGGGAGCTCCATCCCCTCCTCAGTGCGGGGTCTGGCATCTCCCTTGAAAGACACTTTTCACAACAGTTTAATGAGACATCACTTAGAGCACCAGAGATGATTTTCTTTCGTCGGCTTCGTGCTCAAGTGGGATTTCTGGGGCTGCCAGAGCAGCCCCCAGAGCTGCTGTGTCTGTCCCTGCAGTTTGTCAGCCTCGTGCTGTGCCAGTAAAAATGACATCAGCAGGGTTGTTCATGCTGGGAGTTGGGGCATTACTCATTTGGAGTCACTGGGGAGCAGGGAAGAAAACAGGGATTAGAATTCACATGTTCTGCTTTAAAATCAGGAGTTGGCAAGAGCTGGTGCTGATCTGTTTTCTGTTTGAGTTCTGATTTCATCAGAGGAAGCACCTGAAGGAGAAAGTGGAGGGGAAAAAAAAGGAGAGGAGATAGAGATACAGATAAAATTAAAATGGGAAGAGGTTTGGACTTTATATCATGCAATAAATCAAATCTAAACAAGGCCAGGTGCCATTTTGCTGAGGAGTGGTAATAAATCTGGGAGACACTGGTTCAGTCATCCTAGCTGGAGGGATATTCCCTGTCCAAAGCACCTGGGCTGGTTCTTTGTACAGCTGCTGCTCCTACAGCACCTACCCCACCTTTAAAATTCAGCGTAAGAGTAATGGATAACCCCATAATCCAGTCTGAAAGGCAGGCTGATAATCCTCTCTGAAATGTAATAGCAGAGGTCATCTGGAGAGGAGTGATTTGTCAGCAGCGTTGGCACCGAGGAGTGGGTGGAGCAGATTTGATCATGGAATCACAATCCCAGAATAGTTCGGGCTGGGAGAGACCTGACAGAACATTCAGTTCCAACCCCCCTGCCAGGCACAGGGACATTTTCCACTTGCACACTTGGTGGTGTGATGCTGGTGCTGCAAGGTGTGCTGAGAGGATTCCCTGTGGGAGTTGCCTGGCAGGAATCAGCTGCCAGGGCTTCTCCCAGCCAGGGAAGGAGGATTTTGGGTGGATTTGAGCACAGGGTGTGCAGAGGAGCAGCTGCTGGGAAGCAGAGCCAGGGCTGCTGTTCGAGCCAGTGTCCTACAGTAGTTGTTGGACTAACAGTGCTTGGAAAGCCACTCCACAGGGAATTTCATCCTTTGATGGGGATAGTCCCCAGAAAGTCATTTACAGATGGAAATTCAGTCTGCCTTGTGCTGAGGAGTGGATTCGCTGTGTGTGTGCTTCCACTCCAGGATCTGTGGATGATCCTGATGAAAGATGATCAGATTGTGCAAAGAGGGCTCGGAGGACTCTGAAGAAAAACAGAAATGAATTGAACGTCCCACTCTGCTTTTCAGAAGGCAAGAGGCATCCGAAGAGCTGGCAATTTACAGCTAGAGCTGATTAAACCTGCGTTCACTTGGAGCCATCATTAATATAAATCACTGCTCTTCAAAGGCCGTTTTCAAGCACTTGGTATAAAAAAAAGGAAACTCAAACCCCACAATCCTAATTGGTTTCATTTGTGTTTGAAGAGTTCTTCTGACTTGCTTTTCCAGTCTTCTGACAAGCTTTTTTTCCTTTTAACAGCTGCCTGTAAATTAGGGCAGTTGTTTTACTGGTAGCAGTGATAGAAAAGCTGCCACAGCTCCACAGTGGGAGTAGGTCCCTAATTAATCTCATGGAATCATGGAGTTGATTCATGACAGTGTTTTTGATGTTGCTCAGAGCTTTTAAATGTCTTTATATCCAGAAATGTTCCAATCCAAGCAAATTCCAGTGGAGTAGAGCTGCTGTAGGATGAGGTGGTTTCTTTTATGGGCTGATTATTTCGTGTAGGTGCTGGGTGAGAGGCCAAGATTCAGGGAACCCCTCGCAGAATATCCCATGAAAACACAGAAACTTGGGAAAAAAGGTCTGGAAGGCAGGGCTGCATCTGAGCTAAAGGAACAGCCCAGCTCAGGACATGGATGTGGAGGTTGAGAGAGGCTTTAGGATAAGCCAGGCTGTTCCCAGGGTGGTGTTCTCCTTGCTGTAAGGAAAGCAGGATCTCATTACAGAGTGCCAATTGTCGTGGTTAACAATGGAGTTCTTTCTTGTTTTTTCAAAGTATTCCAAGAGTTCTGCTTTGTAAAATGCTTTTGTGATGAGCTCAGGCTGTGTCTTGACCAAGTCTTCCCCACTGAGCTGAGTCCTTCTCTCTGAGGGAGGAAGTGTGGATTTAATGATGCCAGTGGGGTGTTTTTTCACCTGCAGATGGTGGAGGAAAGCGAGGAGAGGCTGACAGAGGAGCAGATCGAGTCCCTCCTCCAGACAGTCACCAGCATCCTGCCAGGGGATCCAGAGGAGCAGCAGAGAGACTCAGCAATGGCAACAGAAGACAAAGGTGACCAGGCATAGGAGGCAGCACTTTCAGAAGAGAACCAGCTGCTGGTGGTCTGGGTTTGATACCAGTTCAATCCTGTACTGGACATAACTGTAAAATATATTCACATTTTATGATTTGGAGGTGATGAGGGAACCAATTGTTCACAAGCAAGCAGGGAAAAGGACTCTATTGTTTGGGTGTTCTGTCATAAACGGGGGTGGCAGTGCCAGAGTTGGCAGTGGAGCAGTCTGAGGGGTGCTGGGGCTCAGCATCTTCTGGGATTTTTCCACTCCCCACGGAAGCAGGGCTGAACATTTGAATAGGCGACGTTTGAATCAGCACAGCAGTGCTGCAACGAGAATTGCTCACTTCGGAGGTGCCCAAGTGGCTCCCAGAGCAGGGGCTGCAGTGCAAAGCCAATTTTGGGGCTGTTTGCAGAGCAGGACACAGGCAGGGATGGACAGGAGCTGCTTTTGGGGTCTGGCCAGGCAATCCCAAAGCTCGGCATCGTGGAATTGAGAGGATCTGTGGGAGGGCAACTCAAGGATGTCTGACAGTCCCTCCTCGATAAAAGAGATCCAGATTCAGCAAATTGCCACCAACCAGGGAGCTGGGCCAGCTCCCAAAGGCTGAGACTCTGAACTCGAAGCTCTGAGTAACAAAACCAGCAGAATATTGAGGTGTCTGTTTGCCCTCTGAACATTTATTCCAATATTTACATGCAGACAAGGCACTCCTGGGATGGAGGAATAAATGAGCCAACACTGAGCTCCTGATCTGGTTTGGAAAAATGAGAGTCAGGCCTGGATGAAGCAGAATTTCCTGAGCTTTTTGTCTGATTAAGGATTTCAGGATCAAGTATTTCATGTTGAAAGCCTTGGTGATTATAATAAATCATCTGTGTGTGAATATCCACATAAAGTCAGCCACTGGTTTCTATTGTGGCTGCAGACCATTCTTTTATAATTATTATGATGTACTGGAAATAGAAATAAAATTCTAAGTCTGTCCTGGGAGTTTTGTGACTTACAGACAAGAGCAAATTACAATATCTGACTTTTTTTCCCCCCTCAGCTCTGTCACGGGTTTATTTTGTGTTTTTATGCAGAGAATTCGTGCTTTCTGAGCTTCAGTTGTGCAGTGTATGCCAGGGACTGATAAATTCCAGTGTCTGGGGGATTTGTCATATTCATTTCCATGGTATTTAAGCTTCTTTGATGTTTGGAGAGGAAAGAAAATTATTGGAAAAATCTGTTTGTTGCCTCTTCAAGATAATTTATCGTACATTAAATGCCTTCCAAGGCTGGAGACTAAAGGTACATTGAGACTGGGTTTGTCTAGTGTTGGAG
Organism: Cnemophilus loriae; assembly: GCA_013397755.1. Taxonomy (NCBI): domain Eukaryota; kingdom Metazoa; phylum Chordata; class Aves; order Passeriformes; family Corvidae; genus Cnemophilus; species Cnemophilus loriae. Next base: position 27,571 of record VZTF01006652.1, read on the forward strand.
GGGGAAGCCCTTGATGGTTTTGTGATACATCAATGTATATTTTTGCTCTCCAAATGGGAAAGAAAACATGAGAGATAAGTGGCTCACAGCATGGAAAGACACGCAATTAATTTTAAAATGATCATTTTTATTCACGGCAGTCCCTGATGTTGTTTGACAGGCTGCAGCCTTGGGCTGCAAGTGTTTACATTTTGATCTGCCCTTTCCTGAAGTGAAGTGATTGAAATTTGTTCTGAACGTATCAAAAGCAGATGGAAGCAGACTGTAAATATCTTCAGCCACCAAGAACAACTCCACAGAGCCCTGAAGTTGGATGTTCCATCCTGGGCATTGATTTGTTGCTGGGATGGATTTTTGCCAGCAGCCGTGCTGTTGTGGGGGTGCTGTACAGGGTGCAGGAACTCCCTCACTTGCTGTTGGATTGGACCTTTCTATCAGTATCAGTTCCAGATGTTAGCAGCTGTTAGCCCTGTGCAAATGCACGGAGGGTTTGTAAATTCCCCTGAAAACCCAATGCTGAACAACGTTTGAAAGGCTCTGGGCTTGTGGCGTGTGCATGACATCGAGAAATGAGTTTCAAACCTGCTGCCTGTAAATCCAGGTGAGATTTGCTCTGAGGACAGCTCTGAGTTGTGTTGTTTGATCTTTCCTGTGTCAGAACCCCCAGATGAGAAATGATTTATGGAGAGCAAATCTCACCTTGCTGATGTGATACCATTTCCCAGTGTCCCACGTTTCTTTTGATTCCCTTAATTATTCCCTTAATTACCCATTCCCTACCACAGGAGATGGACCCTCCTAATTCTTGTGGAACAGAGAAGGTGGCACCGAGTGGCTCCGGGGGTACAAGAGAGGTAAATGTGTGTTCTGAGGAGAAACTGAGCACTCAGCACTTCCTGAATGTTTAAAAGTGGATATTACTTCTCATTTTCTCATTTCTTATCTCTCCCTCACTTTTTTTCTCTCTTGTGTGTGTTTGGCTCTGCTCAGGGCTGCTCTTGTGCTGAGAAAGTGAACGAGCTGCCAGAATTCCTGTTCTGATACTTCAAAACACCTGGGCTTTCCCTTCCCATAAACTCAGATTTCTTGAGGATTCTTTGGCAGTCCCTGCTGCAGAAGTTTTATTAGAAGAAGCTTTGTTTTATGGGAGGAGAAGGAGCTGCTGCTCCTACCTGGCTGTGCTCTGGTGCTGGGCGAGGGAAATGGATCTGCTGGAACCAGATGTGCACAGGGAATTTTGTGGAAGATCCAGGAAATCCCTCCTGCTGAGCTCAGCAGCTCTGGTGGGGCTCGGGGCCGTGTGTGAGGCTGTGCCCACCACTGAGTGCAGAATGGGACAAGCAGGGAGCAAAATTAATTTGGTTTGGGGTTTTGTGGGTGTCTGTTAGCTAAAGGTGGGGCAGCCTGAGGTAGGAAAAGCAAACCCACAGAATCTGGAGCTTTGGGGTTTTTTTGGAAGCAGATTGTCTTCAAACAGCACTGAAATGGCTCACACCTGATTAATTCATGCTTTGCTCTCCATCCCATTGGAAATTTGTGGTTTTCCCACTGGATGGTTGGAGGGGGAAGGTTTGATTGACCCTGCTGGAGCTGGGGGGTTGGACTCTGTGATCTCCAGAGCTCCCATCCTTTCTGCCAGTGCTCTCCCTTCCTCCAGCCATGGATTCAGTGTTTCCATCTCATCCAGGCTGCTCTCATTAAGGGCTGGGATGCAGCAGACTGGGATTTGCTCCCTGTCCCCTTTCCCATCCCCGCCTGGCCCCTTGGCAGGTGGGAGCCCGGGGCTCTGGCACGGTGCCGGTCCTTCCTCTCTGGGCTGTGGACAGAGGGAAGGGGACAGCCTGGCAGGGCTTGCAGCAGGATTTGGTGTCGTGCCTGTGGGTTCAGCACTTCCTTGGGGCTGCAGTTGGGGTTTGTGGGCAGCTGAGGCTGTTCCAGAAGAGGCTGCTCTGGTTTGAAGGATGTGTCCCAGGATGCTGCTGGGATAAGGTGGAGTTTCAGGGTGATCTTAACCATGGTTTTCTCTTGAGTTTTTCTTAATGTGGGCAAAATTACTCCACAGTGCCTCTCCACTGCCTTAAATTTGTCCCAGTCCAGAACCATTCCTTCCTGCAGCCTGCCTGTGCTGGGCCCCTCCAGCTCAATCCATCCCAGCCCAAACTGGGATCATTCTGGATCCTGCTTCTGAAACACACACACCCACAGACACACACATACACAGAGATATTTTTTTGTGCTGCATTTTCTCTGGTGGAACTTCTTATTGCCTCTGCCTGTCCTGGGGTGGCCGCTCTGCCAGGGCAATGTGCAAACAGCACGTTCTGCATCCCAGAAATTGCCCGGCTTCCTTGGCACCACATCCACTTCCCTGTGCTCCACAGGCTGCGGAAGCCTCGGCCTCAGCTGGGAGTTCAACTTGTGAAACACTTCAGGCTTTGGCAGAGAGGAGCCAGGAGAGGCTTTGTGCACCTCAGCCTGGCCAATATCAGGCTTTTCCTAGTTTTTTTTTCTTGCTACCCATAACCAGAGTGGAATTTAACCCCTAGGAACATGCTGAAGGCTTCAAACATGGGCTAGAAAGATTTTTTGCCAGGTCTAAAAGCATCTCTTAAGTTTTTTGCTGCCTGTGAAGGAGGGAGAGAAACCTGGGGGCTTTTATTGGCAGCTGTGGGTCAAGTGTCTGCTCTTGTACAGGGCTGAGAGGGCTCTAAAAAATTGCTATTTTTTTTATTAATTTGATGTTTTCAGTTTTCTGAGTGCCCCAGACCAGGACATGGATGAGATACACAGGGTGAGCTCTGAAATGTCGTGGGTGGACAAAAGGCAGTGGGGTTTGGAGAAAGGTGCAGAACGGGCACCTTGGATGCTCTGCAGGCATCATCCCAGTCCCCATCTGGATGCACTGCTGTCCCTCATCCCATGGGAAAGTGGGATAGGACTCACCTTCCTGGGGCTTGGCTGAACCCAGGAACCTCTGGAGCCCTTCCAGCCTCGCCAGCTGCAGAGTTGAATTTCAGTCCCCTCTATCATTTGCTGGTTTTTTAATACTCTTCAAATTCATCTGCATTTTCCCTTTTGTGTTGTTCCTGGATTTCCTTACACGAAGCACTGACTCGGGGGTGCAGCAGCCAGGAGGGAGGGAGGGAAAAGGAAGGGCTGGAAACACCCACACGAAACCTAACGGGATCCAGCTCTTCCTCCCAGCAGGTTTGCTCCTCATCACGCACTCCAAATGGGATCCAGCTCTTCCTCCCAGCAGGTTTGCTCCTCATCACCCACTCCAAATGGGATCCAGCTCTTCCTCCCAGCAGGTTTGCTCCTCATCACCCACTCCAAATGGGATCCAGCTCTTCCTCCCAGCAGGTTTGCTCTTCATCACCCAGAAACACCCCCGAAAGTGGGAAGTGCTGCTGCTTGCCCACTGCCCACGCTGGGTGAGCGGGCTGGGGGATGGAAATGGGCTAATCCAGGCCAATTTAAATATTGTCCTTTTCCCTGTGCAGCCCTGCATGGGCTCAGCAGGAAGCTGCCTCTTTCCCATCCCCGTGGGCTGCTCTGAGTGGGACAGGATTCCCTGTCCTGTGTCACCACCTCGGGTGAGACCCCAGCAGCTGAAGTCATGGGGAAAGGCGGCTCAAACCACTGGAAATGGCCCTAAATCCTCCTCCTGCTCCCAAAAGCTGCTGGAGGGTGTCTGTGTGTAACCCATCCCTGTGCTGCTGGGGATGTCACCCTTGGAAGCCAGCAGGTCTGCTGGGATGAGATGGGATGTGCAGGTTTCCACCCCAAAACCTGTGACTGGCTCTCCAAACGCTGCTTCTTCCTCTTTGGGTTTTGAGTTTTTCCCAGCCTTTTTCCCTGCTTTTCCACTGCTCTGGAGCTGAAATCTTCCCTCCGGTGCCAGCTGAGCTGGTTGGAGTAGGCCAGGAGCAGAGGCTCCAAGGAAAACCATAATATTTTGGGAGCAGTGGTGAGGCAGGGAGAGTCGGAGGGAGCGTTTGGATTCGGCGTTTTCTGCTGGGGCCTCAGCAGAGCCCAGGAGTTAATCATTCAAATATGCTTATGTGTAACTAATCTCTGCAGGACAATGAGGAATTATTGAATGCAGTTGAAGTGGGGCAGAGTGGTTGCTCTAAAAAGGATGTCCCGAGCCAATGGGAGCCAGCAGGCTCCTATAAAAGCGGGTGGAGAAGGAAAAGCAGCTGATGGGAAGAGATCCCCTAAGTCCCCGTGCGTGTCCTGAGCTGCCTCGGCTCGGGCAGAGATCCTCCTGAGCTGCTGGAAATCAGGCTGAGCCCTTCTCCCAGCCCTGCTCATCCCTGTGGGCTCAGTGGATGCGGTGGGAAGGGCGGGATCTGCCCGGGATCGCCTGGTGCACCCTGAAAAGATGAAATCCAGCAGTGCTGTGAGTTGGGGTCGGATTTTGGGGGGGAGTGGGATGCTCTTCCAGGAGCCAAGCGGGTTCCGTGGAAGTGGAAGCCCACATGGGGCTGCATTTTGAGAGCTGTGGGGGTGTTCAGCAGCGTTACCCCTAGGGATATCCGTGGAGCAGGCGCTGCTGCCGGGGCCCTGCGGCCGGAATAGGGAGGTGGGGATGGATTTTAGTGGATTTAGGGATGATATCAGCTGGGCTGACCCCAGTGACCATCTCAGGGCCTGCCCTGCACACTCAGCCCTTGGCTCCCAGCAGGTTTGGGCTTTATCCCTGATGTTGTTTGGAGCCTCACGGGATCCGTGCTCCGGGTGCCATTGGTGAGCTCAGCGCTGGCCACGGCTGGGAGCAAACTCCTCCTGGAGCTTTGTGCCAGCCTTCGAATCCCCCAAAGAGGTGTTAAGTGCAGCTATTTCCAGCTCCGGGGCACAGCCATTTATTCCTGCGGTAATGCCACTGCCAGTCCTTAGAAAAGCAGGAAATCCCAGCATCTCCAGGCATCACATTCCTCCTGCTACTCTTTTTTCCTCCGGGCTTTTAGTTTACTAATATTTTATCTGTCTCTTTTTGTGACTTTTCTGCCTTTTGTCCCGTTTGAAGCCACAAACAGATGATTTACACCAACCCCCCCCATGAAATCCTTCAGCCCCGTTTTTTTGTCCTTGCAAATCAGCAAATGGGTGTGAAGAGTTTTGGATGGGATCATCCCTGCCCCAGCCAGCTGCTCTCCCATCCAGAAAACGAAGAGCACAGCCTGTTTCCTGTTAAATCTTGCTGGTTGCACTGGTTTACATTGTTTGTCTGATGTTTTACAGCTTCCAAGCTGATGTTGCATTAAAGCTGGCCGGAGCTGAGGCAAGAAATCAGATGCAGGCACTGGCAGGGTTCCCCAAATGCATTCATGAGGGTTGATCACACACTCACATTTTCTTAGTCACTGTAGGAGCTGTGTCCTGGCCGAGGCTCCAAAAGGTGCTTTTGGGACAGTTTGGGAGTTTTAATTGCAGGGCAGGTGCTGGAGGGGCTGTGCCTGCTCCTCCTGCAGCCAGAGCAGTGGTTTCGTGGCTCTGGGGTGGCTCCTGAGTTTTTCTTTTGACCCCTGAGTTTGTTTTCAGTTTCTCTTCGTCCCTGTCCTGTTGAGGAGGGGAGTGAGGGAGGCTGGGTGGGCACCAAGCGCAGGCTGGGGCAGAAATTCGGATTTATGTTTGCGTGTGTGAGTGTTTAGAGAATAGGATATAGAATCATGGAATAGATAAAGTTTAAAGGGATCCTTAAGGATCACCAAGTCCAATTCCCCTGCGAGTCACCCCTACCTAAAGTTAACCACGTGAGTAGGAGAATCCAGATACTCCTTGAACTCTGATGAGCTCCTTTCCCTGGGGAACTTCTTTCACAGCATTTTATCTGGATATTATGGATGTAAGAATGTATTTTAGGCAGAGCAGGATGAGTCTCTCACGTCCTTGCACAGATGGACAGGACAGGGCTGATTTGGGGTGGCAGATCCAGATCCCCCATGGTTTGGTGGTGTTGTCCTTGCCGGATGTATCCACAAAAAAAACCCTAAAACACTAAATCCAGCTGCTTTCCATCCATCCCGGGTTAGCCAGAGGCTGCCTGAAGGGCAAGGCAGGGATTTGTGCCCAAAGGAACCAAAAATATTTGGAATCCAAAGCCCTGATCTGAGGGCAAAAGCTTCTTGCTGGCTACAGGAGTGCAGAGAGTTTTTAATGTGGCTTTACAAGCACCAGCAGTTGTTGGCTGGGGAGTTCTGCCCTTTCTGGGCCAGTTCTGGCAGGGAAAGTCTGGATTTCTTCCTTAGGAAAACAAGAAATAGAATATTCCTGTAAGGACTGAATGCAAGAGAATAGGCAGAATTTAATAATAGGGGATACAGCAACCAAATCCAGCAGGACCCTGTGGGAATGGGTCAAATGGCATTAACTGTAAATATCTGTTTGTGTGGGGGTACTTGGGAGTGATGGAGAAGGTGTTAGAACCAGGATGGGCTGAGCAATTCCTGATTTTGCCATTTCTGTGCCTTTCCCCTCCTCTGGAAAATTGCTGCTCTCATTTATTGCTTTAAAAGTGCTATTTCAGGTGGGTAAATTCATTATTTGCCTCTGCTGGGGCAATCTGGGGGTTCTTAAGAAAAAAAAAAAGGGATTTCTTTCTTTGCATAAAGGGGCAGAGCTTCAACAGATGATTTCTTTGGTGCATTTTATCCTTCTCTGTGCTGCTTTTTGAATTTGACATCTGTTTTTTAGTTGAGGGAGACGTTATCCAGTGGTTGGGGATGGGGAGGAAGGAGGTCTGGATTTGTAGTTTGTCTTCAATTAATTTATATGAATTATTTAGGGTTCTTTTTTTTTGAGAATGAAGGTTTCAGATTGGGATTCTCCCCTTGGATCTCCCCATTCCCAAACTGAGGTGCTTCCTGAGTTTTCAGTGAGGGCAAACCCAGCAGGGGAAGCATTTAATGCTGGGGTCCCGTTCCAAAAGGCCACTGGGAAAATAAATGAGCAGTGGAATCCAAAGGAGAAGAGGGAGCTCTGGAAAAGGCACCACTCTCCAGCTTCCCCCAGATTTTGGCCCAGAGACTTCACCCCTTTCACTCAAGACCTGAAGATATTGACTTGGGAATTACAAAAATTCATCCAAAGCAGGGTTTTTTCCCAAGCAACATCTTGGGCTGAGCTGTTCGTCCGCTGTGAACAGGGAAAACCCTGCCAGGATGGGCTCTTGGATCCACCAAAGCAGCCTGGCCCAAAGGCAGTGGGATTTGATTTGTTGTTTTTTAGGGAATCACATCACCCTCCTCATCTGCCCCCAAACTCCAGTGGCTGAGCTGAGAGTTTGTGACAAGTCCCCCGTGGAGGGAGAATTCAGGTTTAATTCAGTTCCTTGTAGCTGGCAAATGGAGCTGAGCCCTGCAGGAGGCAGGGGATGGTGAAAATACATCAGGAACCAGGAACCACGGTGGGGATGGGATTTAAATCCTGCCTTGTCTCATCTTTAATTGTGGGAATTTTAACTCCCCTCTCAAGAACCTCACAGAAAGGGCTGCACCACCCCATCAGCAGCATTAATGGTTTTCCTCCAGAGTTTTGATCCTGTGTCTTTGGCAGTGGGGTTTTTTTATTTTATTTTGTAGATGCTGGGGTTTGTGAGCTGCTTTCACTTCCTTGTGCCATTTTCATCATTGCTTGTTGATCTCTTTAGAAACGAGCTGATGGATATTTACCTCATTAGGAGGCCAGTGTGCTAAAGCTTTCCAAACTCAGGCCTTGATCCTGCCAACCACTGGGAATTTTCAGCCATTTCAACCTCATGGGATAAAAAATAAGAAATATCTTATCCCTCGTCTCTTAAGGGTCAGCTCAGAGCATTGCACATCACTCAAAGCCTTCAGTAGAGACTTTATAAAAACTCCAGCTTAGCTGTCTCTGTGATACTGATTTGGGGTTTTTTAGGAGGTTTTTTTCCAGGAAAATCTAAAGAAAGAGAAGGAATTAGGCAGTGGGCTGTTCTGGGATGTCCCTGTGCCGGAGAGGAGCTCTCCTCCCACACACGTCCTCGTGCCACATCAGCAGCTGTCTGCAAGCCAAGGACACGGGGAGATGCCTATGGCTGGAAAAACAGCTCCTTCTGTGTTTGTTGGACTGCCCACCAGCTGGAAAATCCCAAGGATCTGCACCTCCAGGGGCTCCTGCAGCTGGGGGAAAACATCTTCCTGTGAAATAAATCCGTGTGATGCCTAAAACACCTCGCCTGCGAGGACAGGGCTGAAGAGATGTTCCTACCCCCATAATTATTTCTCCAGACGTGTGGCAAGGTCAATTCTCAGCTGTCCTGTCCAGAAACCAGCAGGGATCAGGCAGAGGTGGGGGAATATGGAGCTATTTATCAGAAAATGCTGCTTCGTGGGGTCGGAACAAAAATCACCTTGACCCTCTCCGAGCCGCAAGCAGGTGAAGGTCAGGCTGTAAAAATAAAGTCCATGTTCTCCTGACTTGGATAACCTCAGTTTAAATCCTCCTGCAATGGTGCTTGCAGCAGGAAAAGCCTGCTTGGTGATGGAGCAGGATGAGTCCAAACCCTGCGTGAGCCAGGGATCCCTGCCAGGGAATCCAGGGAAAAGCTGGAGGTGGAGATGCTGCCGGGTTTGCTGTGCCTGCAGTTCTGGGGGATCCCTGTGCTGGCAGCTGAGGGGTTTTGCTGGCAAACACTGGGAATGGCATTTCTGCTCCCACAGGGGTTCCCATGGCTCCGTTTGGGTGGCTTTGGACAAACCTTGCCCTGCCAAGGGCAGGCTCTGCACGGGCACTGCCATCGCTGCACCAGGGCCAGAGAAATATCAGTAGCAGGGAAAAGCAATAAAAATGAGTGTTCCTCTGGGAAAAGCAGAGCCAGGCACGAACATCCTTCCAAGTTAACCAGTGTCCTGGCTGGGTTCGTGGCTGACAAGTTTGCTCTGCTCCTAAAATCATCTGTGTGAGGCTCAAGGCAGGATCTGGGTGCAGGAACATCTGATTCTCCTGAGATGCAGCAAAATGTCTTGTGGGGCCTGTTTTCCCTGAACTCAAAGGCTTGTGGACGCAGTCCTTGGATTTTCTCCTCCTCTGGGAATCGTAAGTCTTCTCTGAATATCCAGGCTGGGTTTTTTTGGCTCAGCCTGCCCTTGCAGACTCTGCTGGGGTCCCTCTGTGCTGCTGGGTGCCAGCTGCCCCCGTTGGTCCCCATGGGTTATTCCCACTCCCTGTCCCTACTGCAGGGGTCTGGGATCACCCTCAGCCCAAGGAAGTCTCAGAGGCCGGGATGTGGAGAAGGATCCTGCCCTGGGATCCTCCAAGGCACCGCTGAGGGCTTGAGGTCTGTGCTGATGGAATAATTGGCAGTTTCCTTTGGCAGGAAGGTGCCGAGCCCATCCTTTTTGCCGTGGTTTTGTTGCCATCCATAAATCCCAGATAGCAGGGTTGGCTCAGCACATCCCTGACACCGAGCCAGGGAAGCTCTTAGGGCTGCAGGGAGAGGGAAGGATGCCCAGCACAGGGCACACGGAGCTTGGGATTTTGGAATCCTACCCAAAGGCCAAATGAATTTCCACAGGACAAGCTGAAATCCAGCCCTGCTGCTTTGTGTGTGCTTTATCGTATCCTCCAACTCCCTCCATCCCTTCAGTTCCTTCTGTGAAGGCTCCAAACTTCTACAACGGAGGCAACAAAGATTTTTTGAGCCCCTCACCCCTCCCTGGCTTTCCAAACTCCTTTTAGTGACTTTAGATACGAAAACCACAAACACCAAACCTCCTCCAGCTGCTTCTCCGTGAAGAAGAGATGAGATCCTTCTCATGTGAGACAGAAAATGGGGTTGTGCAATTGCTGCTGAGGTATTCGAGGATTTAACAGATCTGGCAAGAACTTGCCTCAGCCAGCAAGCATAGCTCTCCCTGCTCCGGGCTGCTGGAATGAGCTGGACAGAGCCAGGGGGAAATTCTTTGCATTCTTAGGATTGGGAGGTGGAATGAAGGTAAAATGCTGCTGGCTGAGGGCCAGGCTATCTGGAGTAGCAACCTTTTAGATATCACACCGGACTTGAGTTCAGGAATACTCTTGGAGTGGAGCTGGTGGCAGGAAAAGCGTTGGATTGGGAGTCCAGGGAGGGGAAAAAAAGCCTCATTTTGGCCTGTGAGTGTGCCAGACTCCTGCTAGCAGAGGTCAGGGCAGCACTGCTGGGGCCTTTGCTGGCTCCCACGCTGGCTCAGCAGCTCGGGTGATGTGGCAGCAGAGATGCTGCTCCTCAGGAGGGCCCTGGGTGGGGGCCAGGCAGCAAAATCTGTCGCTGCTGCTGGAGCTGGGACAGTCTGAGCTGCCCGAGGCTGTGCGGGGTGTGCCTGGCCCCTGCACCGCCCTGCACCGGCCTGGGCTCTGCCATGTGGGGGGAAAGTCTGGCTGATGCTGTGGATCACGTTTGGAAGTGAGATGAAGAAAAAAAAAAGTGTAATTTAAGCTCGTCAATAGCAGCAGAACTCAGGGATGCTCTTCCTTCCTCCTCCCACCAGCAATCCCAGACACAGCTGGGACTGAGGGCATGGGAACAAGCGTAAGCCATGACAGTGATGAGGGAAAACAGGGGAAAACAGGGGAAAACAGGGGAAAACAGGGGAAAACAGGGGAAAACAGCCTCCAGCACCCACCTCTGCTCCCCTCGGAGCTCAGCAAACCCCAAACTGCGACCCTGCAGCACCGTCCTGCTCCCGCTGAGCTGCACCTCTGCCCCTGGGCTCATCCTTCATCCCGTGCTGAGCCCCAGCGAGGGGAAATCATTCCCAGCTTCCTGGAACGAAACGGGGACGGGCCAATGCAAACGTCCCAGCCGAGCCACTGCCGCTGCCCCTTCTCGCGGTGCTGATCTGCCAGCAGCGCTCTGTCCGCACCCCGCCGTCCCTTGGTGCAATGTTTGTGCAATATTTGCTGGGTTATTTGATCTGCGGCTGCCGGGCGAGCATTGATTAAAGCAGAGCCCAGCGTGGGGCACCCTCCGCATCCTGGATTTCCATCTGCTGCATCCAGCAGCGCTGTTTTCCCCCTTTTCCCTCGGAGAACGGCATCCCCCCCCCCTCACCCCCTCCCCCGGAGGCACTGTTTGATTGGAAGGCTTTAAAAGGGACAATCTGTGTGAGTCACAGTGAAAGCCATAAAAGCAAAACCAATAAAGCCATCTGAAAAGTGCTGGTTAATGGATCGAGGCAAACTTACTGGAAACAGGAGACAGATTGTTTCATCTTGAAATCGTTGCTTCGAATCCGTCTGCGTTTGCGAGCAGAGGACGTTTATTCCTCATCAATAGCTGTCAGGGAAAAGAAATTTGGAAGGGATTTTGCCACCTTGGAAAGGAGTTGTGGGTTTCTCTGGGCTCCCAGCAGCTCTCTGAGCACATTTAAAAGCCTTTCAGGTGTTGGGTACGCTGGAAATCCAGTCCTTCCAGGGCAGAGCTTTTCAGAGAACGAAAATAATAGTCCCTGTCATGAACAGATGTCTGCTTGCATGGCAAATATTGATTTTCTTAGGAAATAAAACGCATCTGAGCTGAGCCATATTCACCTCTGGACAGAGAAGCTTCTCCACTCTTACTGTGGCTTCTCCCACACTGAATTTTGGGATGTTAAATCCCTTTGGTTGGCTTTTTCTCCCCCGGCTTGGCAGGCAACACAAATCTGGGGGCTGTCCCGTGGGATTGTTCCCTTTGCTATGACCCTGCAACAGCCCCGACATTTCTGCAGGCTGTTTGTCTGCGTCTGGGCTTCTGTTTGAGCAGAAGAAATGTGATTTCGGTGGATTTAGCTTTTGCATATTGCTGTGTTAACGTTAGCAAGTCCAACTCAACCCGTTTTCCTGCTCTGGAGGAGCCAAACCCGGCTTTCCACACGGAGCCCTGGGAATGAAGGGCTCAGGATGGCCTCAGGCCACGCTTTTTCAGAGGCGGGTTAATCTAGAGATGTGAATTTCCGTATAAAGCTGCACCTCCGGGGCAGGGAGCTGGCGCAGGTCACCCCCGCTCCTTTCCTGGCCGCTTCACCCAGCTGTGGGTGAGAGAGTTGGGATTTGTGCCAGCAGCTGGCGCAGGCTCCGGCTCGCGCTGCAGCCTGACGCTGTTCCAGATGTTTTCCCAGCTGCACACGTGGGGGGCACATGGCTGGCGCTGCCCGTCTGCTGCAGAGCAGGTGTGTGACCCCGGGGGCCACCTGAGCCCTGCGCCGGGCTGTCAGCACCTCGTTCGGAGTTTCTCTCAATTTACGGGACAGCTGGAGCGCTGCGCTTCACCCGCCCGCCCGGCTCAGCGGGGCGGGGTGTTTTGGGTGGTTTCACCTCTGGGAGCCGAGCCGGGGGGCGGAATTCGGGACCGAGTCTTGTCTGTAAAATATTCAAGAATAATTCTCGGTGAGTAACGGGGGCGTTCTCGCGGCGTGAGCTGTGCCGGGCTCCCGGCCGCCAGCATCTGCCTGGCACATCTGGCCACACGCTGGCGCGCGGCGCCGCCGCCCAGATGTGCGCGCCAGCTGCGCGGGGAGGGGCGGGGACACGGCCCAGGCCACGCCTCCTCCCGCTGTCAATCACCGGCGGCGGCCCAATGACTGCTCGCGACACATCGAGGCCCGCGACCAATCAGGGCGTGGTTGTGATTTCCATGGCAGCCGCAGCCGCGCGGCTGAGGGGAGGCGGCGGCGCGGCCGCTCCCGGTGCCGCTCCCGTCCCTTATCCCGTCCCTTATCCTGCTCCGCATCCTGATCCCGCTCCCTGCCCACTGCGATGGTGCCCGAGCGGAGCCGCGGCGGCGGAGGGGCGGCCGTACCGCTGCTGCGCGGCTCCAGCCCGGCGCGGGGGCGGCGGCAGCAGCAGCAGC
>VZTF01006652.1:40494-56071 GCA_013397755.1 Cnemophilus loriae
GGGTGCCTTTGTTCGGTGTCGGGGAGGGCCGGGAGTGCCCGCGGTGGGGCGGGAGGGCACCGGGGGTGGTGCTGGGGCGCTGGGGTTGTACCTGAGAACAGGTATGGAACGGCTTGGCCGGGAAGCGACCCTAAAAATCATCTCCTTCCACGGGCACATCTTCCCTAGACCAGGTTGCTCCAAGCCCCATCAGTTTTATAGTTTTACAGCTTTATGGTTTTACGGTTTCATAGTTTCACAATTTTATAGTTTTACAGCGGTAGGTTTAATCTGTCGCGTAGCTGGAAGTGGGTTTGCTGCCGCCGTTGCCATTCCCGTTTGTTGTTGTGAATGTGCCGTGCAGATTTTTGTAGATGTGGATGTTTTTGCTGTTTTTAAGGGGTTTGAGTCTCCGCAGTACCTCAGCATATAACGGAGTGCTGAAATCCCTCTGAGGAGCACACAGGGAAATGCACGGAACAGGAGCTCCTTTGCTCTCCGTGGGACATTTTTCCTCTCTTTCCCCCTTTTTTCTTCTTTTATGCATAACTTTAAAGAGCTCGAAGCCTCTGTGTGTCGCCAGTAAAATTCCTTTTGTTGAATTGTTCTCCAGCAGGAACTGTAGAACTTAACAAATACTGTTTATTCTTGCATAAGCAGGAGCATGTTGGTAACTCTTCTTTGACCATTCTCTATGCAAATCCTGGTAATCTGCTGTAGATGTTATAGATGTAAGTAGAGCAGGATGGATAAAGGTATTTCCTTTCATTTGAAGCACAGCTTTTTAATTATGTGGTTTTTAAAGTTGTTCTAGAGGCCTTCAGTGTTGAAAAACCCAAAAGTGTTGAATTTTGAGCGCTTGGGTAACAAAATGGAAATGCAGAAGTATGAGCACATCTTTTTTTACTCTTTATAATGTGGGTGTAATAGAAATTATGAAATTATTGCATAGTTGGATGTTTTATTCCCTGGTATGGAGAGTTCAGATTCTTCAGCAGTCTGTGACCATAAAGGTTGATTTAGTGTTTTAAATTTTTCAGGGCTTTGGATTTAAAAAAAAAAAAAACAGCCAAAAAATGTAGGTTCAAGGAATGCAGATGTGTGACCAACATTTCCATGGCTCCTGCAGCGTGAGCTGCAAGGCAGAGTTGTTCTCACATCTGCGTTCCCTGGTATTAACCTTGTCCAGCTTTGTTCTGTCCTGCTAGGAGTTGGCTGTCCTTCATTCCAGGTGTTTTCATGCCAGGTGATTTACTCCTTATTTATTTGTGGACTCCTTCTTTCTTTGTGGAGGCGAATAAAAATGACTCCTTTTATTTCATCATCCTTTTTTTTTCACCCTAGGATTAATGGGAGGAGAAATCTGGGGCAAACAGCTGCAGGGCTTGGAGGCCACGAGGGCTTAAATAGATGGACTTGCAACTCAAGACTTCTTGATTTTTACTTTTAGCTTTGAGTTTTTTGCTTGGGATTTGCTTCCTCGTGCAGATTCGGATGCGTGACTGGTGGTAACAGACCCAGTTTTGGGGGAATCATTAAGGTGATTGTGCAGAGGGATAAAAATGCTTCCTGAGTACTCGAATTATGTTGGGAACAGTCTGCTAAATGAGGCTGTGATGGTTTGGGAGTGTGGTGTGTGGGTATTTCGGTGCTGTTCCCTGGTGGTGTGCTCTGCCGTTATCGTGTGCTGCTGGCTTTCCTGTGCAGTCCTCAGTGGTGAACACACACAAACAACCACAGGCAAACAGTTCCTTGAAGGGAAACTTTTATGGGATTCCTGCCTTCAACTCTCGTTTAGGGATGCTGGAAGAGCTTAGGATGGAAGTTCCTCTAAGAAATATCTCCTCACTTTCTAAATGTGTATTGTTCTGAGGATGATTCTTGAGAATTCCCACTATCTGCTGCCTTTCCAGTGTTGATTTTAAGGGAGAAAAAGTGAAAGGTTCAGGAAGAGGCAGGGAAGAAGCTGATAGAGTTGCCATTGGCTTTTTAAAGTCCCAACAGCATTTTCATTTCTCCTTGTCCAGGAGAGCGACAATGGATAACAGCAGTTTGAGATATTTTTCCATTTGATTTAGCCACTGTAAAATGAATTTCTTTTGCAGGTTTGTGCCACGAGGTTTGGGTGTAGTAGTCAGGTTGTGCATCAGAATCTTCTGTTTCTGCAGGGTGTGTTTTGGACTCTGCTCCCTGAAGCCTTGGGAAGGGAGGGGGTGTTGTCGTAGCCCCAGAGAATCAGGGATTGAGTAGATCTCCTGAAGAGGAAAAGGAGTCATAGGAACATGGTAGGAGGACATGAGGGGAAAGACAACTTTCCAGTGGTATGAACTCTTCCCCTGCTTCTCTTGCTCTGCTTTTTGGCTTTTTATTTTGAGGATGCCTGTGGAGCCTCATGCCCTGTTGACACAAAGCTGAGTGTTACCTTTCCTCCCAGCGAAGTTCTCCAGAAGAGTAGAGCTCAAACTCTGGCCTTTTATATTTTTCAGAGCTTTAGATTTAAACCAAGCCATCAGAAAAAGCCTAAGTTCAAGGGAATGCAGATGTGTGAAAGCATTTCTGTAGTTCTGCAGTGGGAAGTACAAGGGGAAGTTGTTCGCTGCACTTGGGCACATCAGGAACAAGACATATCCCATGAAATCTGAACTGTGCTCTTCCAGAAGGAGATTTTGATGGTCAGAATCTGAGCCAGGAGCTCAAGCCGTGGAAGCAGGATGAGCTAATCACTGGAAAATCCTTTACATGTATTTGGGGTTGGTTTTATTTGGAGCTGGATGATGCCACTGGCACTGCCCTCTCAGTTTAGCCCTGGAAAAGCTCTGGACAGGAGAAGGGAGGTGCTCCCTTTCCAGCCTCCGGAGTGCGAGGCTGAGCTCTGGAGCTCCAGAGGATTCCTTGTGTCCGCCTGCTCACGGAGCATCTTTTTATTCCTCTGGCAGGGAATGCTTTAAACACCAACAACCCCCAAACTGCTCGAGCATAAAATACAAATGGATGACTTGCCTCTTGACTAAGCTAAAAATTTTCAACATTTTTTGGATGAACTTGAGGAAAAAGGTCTTGACCTGCTGCGTGGAGGGGGAGGGCAGGAGAATGAAATGTGTGCAGGGGAAGGAGACAAAGCAGTGCAGTTTTGCTGTGCTAACATCATCTGGGGCTGACTCATAGGCCTGACTTTTCTGGGCAGAAAATTCACTTACAGGCAATTCTGCTTGGCTGCACTGTCTTGTGATGAAACTTGTAGATCCTAATTCTTTTTTTTTTTAGTTCCACATAGATTTTTCTGGGAATTCTTTCTATCTTGCCACTTGAAACTTGCTGCCAAAGGCCTCTCTACCATTGTAGTCTTCTACAACTTCCTCAGCTCGTGTTTTGTGTGAGGGGGTTGTGTTTGTTTGGGTGATCGTGGGGTTCGTTTTGGGACATTTTTAATAAAAGTTGTCTGTGCTTGTAAGGTGAGTGGCACTTTGCTCTCCTCAGGTGAAAACCCCACAGCAATCCAAAGCTCAGCTTAAACGGTGCCAAGGACTTGCTGATTGCCCTGCTGTGATTTTGAAACGCTGTCAATTGAATTCCTGTTAACAGCAGAGCAATAAGAACTTTTATAATCCTTCAGGCTGACAGATGTGCTCCAGAGCACTTACTCATGGGGAGGAGGGGAAGGTGGGGTTTGTTTGCAGAAGGGCAGCAACTTCCATATGTCATCCTTATCCCAAAGAGCTTTCCCTGTAACTTCAGGCACAGAAGGGAGTTTGCTGGCTTGGAGAAGAAATTCATTTTGTGAGAGGAGCTGTTTGTGACTGCTGCTCTCTGGCTTTCCTGACACACAAAGCCCTGGTCTTCATGGCAGTTCGTGTTCCAGGTATTGCTTCCAGGCAAAACACCGGGACAGAGGTGTAGGAGAGTTAAATCCCGGTTCCTCATGGCCCTGCAGCCTTTGGAAACTTTGAACTCCCCAAAACAATTACTGCATCAAATGAAAGTGTTCGTGGGTGATTGATGCAGGGTTTTTGTCACGTGGGTGGGATTTTGGTGGTGTAGGTGAGTCAATACTCACAGAAATTGAGGAAACCTCCTCACAGGCTGCAGCATTAATTGGAGTTCACAGCTGGGTTTGTGCCCAGAGGGAGGCATCACTTGCTTTACCCAGCCTGTGAATTGAGGATTTCAGCCTTCAGTCACCAGCTCTCCTCCAATACCGAGAGTTCTTCAGCTTCGTTGTTAAAGCTGGGTTTGTTTTATTTTGGTTTAAGTGATATTCTAATATAAATCTTCAATTTGATCTTGATATGCTTTTCTCTAGTAATCAGCTGCCTAACTTTTGCATTTGGGGAATGGTGGTGTATCTTCAGGGAGTAGGTTTTAGTTTGGAATTTGAAGGTTTTTGTGGAGGATTTTTTTTTTATTTCCTGAGGAAATTAGTGTTGTGGAGTTTACTCAAAGTGAGTAATGGTAGGGATTGCAGGAAGTGTAAATATTTGTAGGGCTTGTGTGCTCTGTGCTAAAATGCTGTTTCACTTTCGTTAACTCTTCTCTCCAGTGAGTGCTGAGAACTAAATCTTTACTGTATCTAAAGATTTTTAAAAGATTCTGTGCTATTTGTTAGTTTTAAGCAGAACAATTTCCCCTTCCCTAACTTCTAGTTAGGTCTGCATGCTGAGTCTTTCAGAAGAGAAACTTTGATTTTTGGTTCTGTGGAAATACAAACTGCATGATTTATTTTCCTTTCTTTTTGAGCGCTGTTCAGATGACCTCCACTTAAATTTCTGGGAATTTGAGGAGGTTTTTTTTAATGTTCAGATATTTAAGGTCCAGTTAAAGCAAGGAGAGTAGAAGGAAACTTGTCACAGAGGATGAATTGTTCCTGTGAGTGGTGTTCTGGCAAGAGGGTGTTGGCCACTTCACAGGAAAAGAAGGGAATTAATCTTTGAGTTCTATTTTATTTTGGTAACAGAGACTAAAGGCTGAACTTTGAGGGGAGTATTGTGACAGCTGTTGATTGGAATAAGCTTTGTTGGTGTGAAGGGCAAAACATTCTCTTGGGTGCCCTGCCAGAGAAAAATATTGCTGTGACAGATTTCTGCAGGAGGAATTCCCTTCTCTTCCCCACTGCCAGGTGGGAATTCTGTCCTCTGGCTGCACATTCCCATAAAACAGGGGCAGGGCTGGAGAGCCTCCCTCAAATCAGGAATTTCTGGGTTAACAACTGGATTTTAGGAGGAAAAGGTTAAGTGGATAATGCTTTGGAGAAGGAGCAGGCAGAAGGATCTTCTCCTCTCAGGGATGTGTCCTGCAGTGCTGACAGAGATGGAAAAGCTTGCAGGAAGCCGATCATTTCAAATGTGCTTGGAGCTCCTCCCAATTAAAAGCATCTGTGATTCAGAGTGCTCAGTGGACTATTTCAGCCCTGAACAGCCAGCTCTTCCTTAAAAATTCCAGTGGAGTACTAATTCCTTTGGAATTTTGGGAAGAAGAGTCAATTTTCAGCCTACCTGATCTGAAAACCCAAAGCAGGTGAACTACAGAACACAGGTAAAATGATTGTCTATGCATGAACTGTTAGAAATGGGAAAAATAAAGATACAGGTGGAGCCATCCAGCAGCAGAATAAAGATTTATCGAAGCCAGTGTTGGATATGATCCTCTGATATTTAATATAAAACATGGCATGTTCTTAGTCCTTCTTGTGAATGTCTGCTTTGGAATTCAGCAGACTGTTAAATCTTCTGTTTCTATATTTATTTATTTCTTTGTACAAGTTTTGTTCAGACTCCCATGCGTGTCTAGAAATCATCTAATATTCTTCTCGTCTGTAGAAATGAAAACGACTTTTGAATGATGCAATTTTAACAAGCTGAACTGAAAAAGAAATAATGAGCAACCTTGCTTTTATTTTGGGTATTTTGGGGTTTCACGTTTAATCTTGTCTCATCTCTTGGAAAAGTAATTTCTGCGTGGATTTATCGTAAAAAATTCTAATTTTTTAAAATTTTTTCTCCGCTTGCCAGACCTTAATTTATTTCGGCTTAGGATTCCCATGGCACGTGAACTAGAGGCTCGCTTGGAGTAGAGGAGGCGTCTTCATTGTGCCCAAGATGGTGGGGAAGCTGAAGCAGAACCTGCTGCTGGCGTGCCTGGTGATCAGCTCGGTGACCGTGTTCTACCTGGGCCGGCACGCCATGGAGTGCCACCACCGCATGGAGGAGCGCGGGCAGCCCCCGCGGGGGGACGGCGCCCGGGCCGCGCCGGGGACGGCGCCCAGCGCCAACGGGAGCCTGCCCTACAGCAAGGACATGCCCCTGGTCTTCATCGGGGGCGTGCCCCGCAGCGGCACCACGCTGATGCGCGCCATGCTGGACGCGCACCCCGATATCCGCTGCGGGGAGGAGACCAGGGTGATCCCCAGGATCCTGGCCGTGAAGCAGATGTGGGCCAGGTCCAGCAAGGAGAAGATCCGCCTGGACGAGGCCGGGGTCACGGACGAGGTGCTGGATTCGGCCATGCAGGCGTTTCTGCTGGAGATCATCGTGAAGCACGGCGAGCCCGCTCCCTATTTGTGTAACAAAGATCCCTTCGCTTTAAAATCCTTAACTTATCTTGCCAGAATTTTCCCCAACGCCAAATTCCTGCTCATGGTCCGGGATGGCCGCGCGTCCGTGCATTCCATGATCTCCAGGAAAGTCACGATAGCCGGCTTTGACCTCAACAGCTACAGGGACTGCCTGACCAAGTGGAACCGGGCTATAGAAACCATGTACAACCAGTGCATGGAGGTGGGCTTTGAGAGGTGCATGCTGGTGCACTATGAACAGCTGGTGCTGCACCCCGAGAGGTGGATGAGGACTCTCCTCAAGTTCCTGCACATCCCCTGGAACCAGGCAGTGCTGCACCATGAGGAGATGATTGGAAAAGCAGGGGGGGTTTCTCTTTCCAAGTGAGTATGAGCCTTCCTCCTTCACTTTGTGTTGTTCTAAAATAGTACATTTTGCATACAAAAGCCATCACTTGGTTTCAGTTTCTCCCCTGGGCAGCTGACTTTTGATGCATCTTGAAAGTAAGTCATTGCTGATTAACAATTTGCAGTCTCAGATTGGTTTTGCTGAACAATTGTCCCACTAATGTGTGTGTAATGTGAACAAACTTTTAATGGTCAAGACTAACTTGAATTTGAATATCTGATAGCAGCTTTGCTTTTCTCTGTGCCCTAAAATAAACCTGAGCTGTTTTATCTAGACTGATGTTACCCGTCCTAGCCAGATCACCCTTTGGATTTCAGCAACAATATTGTTGTCAGTGCAAGAATGGCCTTGGAGTTGAGTTTGCCAAGAACATCCCCTTCCAGGAAACTCGAGAAACTGCTCCAAGAGAATAGAAAGCAGAGTTGGCAGCTTTTCTCCTGGCATGCGCTCCCAAAAGGACAAGCATTTTGATGAGAATTAACCTTGTTGTAAGCAAATCTCTCACTGTTCTGTTGGGCCATCTGTGCACCTGATTCAGCTGCTTTCAGAACCCAAAATCCAGCTCTGCTTAGAAAAACTAGATGGGTTTTGTTAAAAGAAAATCTGATTAATTCTCTGGTTAAACTACTCTGGTTTCTTTGCCACTGTTCACAGCTGAACAACTGAAATACAGAAGCTGTTTCATCTTTACATTGAGAGAGAAAAATGTCGATTTTTGACTCTCCTCCTATTTTTGAATCCACCAGATTAAGTTTTAAAATATTCAGTAAGAAGCCCTATTCCAGCAGCAAGGCCTGCCCAGTTAAATTACTCGGCTCCTGGATTTGGAATATTCAGCACTGGCCAAGTGCTTCTGAGTAAGAGGCACCTTGCACAGCAAGCACACACAGACTGTTACAGAGTAATCCTGTTTATTTAAACTCCAGTTCTGAGAAATAAAAAAGGGGAGATTTCCTTTGTTTAACGCCTAGGAACACGGCTGTGGATTTTCTAATATATTGTGAGGGCTTTTGATGCAAAGGAAATATAAATTATTATCAGTGATTACAAAGAGAACTTAAAACTCGGGTAACAATTAGATATTTATGCTCTGGAGGTCTCACATCGCCATTCCCACTGAAGAAACAGCCTCCAGTGTGTTCCCAGAGTTATCAGGAAGGGATCTCATCCCTTTTTTTGGCAGTGTTGTTGGATAGCAGTTGAGGCCTTGTGGAAATGTTAACCTGTGATACCTCCCTGGAAGCTGATCCACGTGGGAGCTTTTCCCTCATTCCTGGGCTTTGTTGCTGCTTCAGCAGCAGCTGAGTGGGGGTAACTTATTTTTACTCAGATAAATGGGTGGTTGGCAAGCTTTGTTAAGTGTCCTGTAAAAAATAACTGTGTATAATCCCATTTCTAGTAAAATATTACTGCCTTACAGCTTCCAGGTTCGTGTTTTTAAAAATTAATGGACCTTTATACTGTAAAACTCAATAGCCTGGCTGAATTCTTACTAATAATTCTTATTAGATCTGGTGGAATGGGCTGTGAGGAGTAGAGAATATTTGTTTCTAAAAATTAAGAAAGTGGATTGTTCAAAGTAAAATGTGGCCTGGTGTTCATTTTTTTAGTAAAACCTTCACACTGAAGACAAACCAGTGTGGACATGTTCTTGTGACCCTCGATTCAATCTGCTCTCAGAGTTCTTTATGCTTTTATTATCTCTCAGGAGATGATCTGGGGAAGCAATTCCTGATTTCAGGAGGCTCTGGCAATGGTGGACAAAGTCTGAGTTCTGGGTGTTATGTCTGGGCTGGGTTTATCTGATCCAGTACCCTTGCAGTAGGTGGTGAGATCGGGTTTTCAGCTGCAGGATTTGATAATTATTTCAGAGACTCAGCTTTCAAGGGCTGCAGAAAACCCAGTGGATATGAAAACCTTCAACTTAAATGCCTGTGTTGTGTATTTATGGGATACCAGCTGAAATCGTGCAGGGGGGGCTTGAGATTTCCCAGTCTGATGGCCTTGTTCCAGTTAAAACCTGCTGGGTTTGGCATCCCCAGCCGTGATATTGTGTAAAAACTTCTGGAAACGAGCAGAGCTCCGTGCTTCAATCATCTTTCACTCACCTGTGACACCTCCAGGTCTTGCAGACAGGCTCAGCCTCCACCTTCGTGCTCCTCCCTCAGGTCCCACCTGAGATGCCTGGAGGTGTTTTAATTGTTGGAGATATTTTTTTTGAAAAGAAATCTGACAAGAGATATTTGGAAACATTTTGAGAAGGAGATCACAGTGTCACTAAAAGCTCTTTATAACAGTGCTGTTACCTGGTGATAAATGTTTAGAATTTATTTCTCACCCCTGATTTTGATTTTTATCTGGGAACCCTGCAAGGGCAGCAGGGATGTGCAGTGCAGCTTTTGTAGCAGTGTGAATTTGCTGTGGTTTGAAGTCCCTGCCAGCGTGGCTGTTGAAGGAATGCATTACGGACTGCATGCTCTAACCAGGATTGTTAATTGAGCTCTGGCATTTGCCTGAGTGAAAGCAGCTGTGCTGACCACTGATGTAAAGAAATGTCAACCCCTGTAGAGCAATTTTTATTAGGTTTATTATGGAAATAGCTGTCCAGGCAGAATTACTTCAGAATTTACTATATTTAGTACATAGCTCTCGTTTGATTCTGGTACAGATGCAGAATTATTTGGGGTTAGTCCTGTGTGCTTCCAGCTGCTCCCAAAGCTGAAACTCTTCCTAGACCTGGAATCACTGCCCATCTAATCAATTTTCTCAAGAATTGGTGTTTCCTTGGTTTTCTGTTTGGATTTTTAGGTGTTTCTTCCTATCCCAAATCTGTCTTCCTCCACAGTCCTCGGAAGTTCTTTATCTGAGGAATCTTTCCCACAAATAGTTTTATTTTTCTTCCCACAAATTGTTTTATTTTCCTTCCCACAAATCGTTTTATTTCCTTTCCTACCTCAACTGAAAGGACAGGGAAGGATTTAACCAGACCAAATGTGGAGCAGTGGATTTTTTATCAGTTCTTGGAAGCAGCTAAATGTGGTCCCTGCTATCAATCACCAGGAAGGGTTTCATGCTGAGGGTATTGTTAGCAAAGATTAAAATGACAGAGGGACAAAAGACACATTTAAAATTTGACATCAGGATGAGGAACCCATATGTGTACAAACTGAGGCTCAAATTGATCTATAACACCCATTTTTGGGGGGTCCAGCAAGCTCTTAGCCAGGCCCACTACCTGGTTCTCCCAGTATCATCCTGATTTTAAATGGTCAAATCAGACTTATTTGCAGTTTTGGTGAAGGGGTTTTGGGCTTGCCTGGCTCTGTCTGAGGACCCAAAATCTTACATTTTTCAAACACCTCGTGATAATTTTTTCCCGAGTGTCCCAATCTACCTCTAGACTCCTGTTATGGTGCTTTGGCATCTGCCTTGCTGCTTTGAACATCTGAATCTCAATTTTTAGCAGCTATTTTCTTGCTGATTTAATGTGGAGTCAGATGCTAATCTTCTAATTAGAAAGATCAAAAAAACCCCAGTGCCTAAACTTTTTAGTTTTCCATCCAAACTTGTGAGCTCAGGCCAGCAACCCTCAGAAGGCTGAAATTTAGTCACAACTCCCTGGTCCCAAAATCCCCTTCTGAGATCCTGCCTTTGCTTTGAGTCTCTGGTAGTGGTTGAAGCGGATAAAGCTGAAAATTCTGGGGTTGTTTTAGAGGTTTTTTTGTTTGTCAGACCCTTTTCAGGTGCTATTAGACACCAGTCTGAAGGCCCTGCTTGCCAAGACAGTTTCCTTATGACCATTTCCCTGCCTGGTGTGTTCTTTGTTGATTGTATTTAAATTATTTCACTTTCCTGAGCTTCCAGCATTGGATGACTGATTTCTTTTGCCTGCCCTAGAATGATTTTAGCTCTGATGCGGAGTGAAAAAGAGGAACAAGGTGAACACTGGTGACTGGTGTGTGCTCAGCATCAGGTTTGAGGCAGACAGAAATATTCCTTTTATAAATACAATAATGTCCAAACTCTTTCTGAGGTCAGAAAAAAAGTTTTAAATTGTTCAGAGTAAAAACTCAGAGAGTTTTCAATTACTCAGCCTGAGTCCTGTTCCAGAAATAAGCACAGTAAAGAAGTTGTGTGTATTTTACAATCATAAAGACAGAACAAAGCAGTGCCAGATTTCTCCCCTGCAAAAAGAAAACACAACAAAAACACTCCACAAAAGCGGAGCAAAAATGAAAATTACATTAGGACTGTGCTTAAATGAGCAAGAAATCAACTGTTTTCTAAATATGACACTGGTTGTGCACTTGCCTTTAAGAGTTGTGTAAAGATCAGACAGTTCAAGAAATGGGTGTAAAAAATATTTCTGTAGTTTGTAGCTTTCTGTCATCTCAGGTCTCGTTTTTATTAAACAAGTTAAAAAAAAAAATGGATCACAGAATGGGCGTGGGAAGAAATAACACATGGATTTGAATTTAGAATACAACTTTAATACATCCTAGGCAATTAAACAGCAAATGTGGGAATGTGCCAGTGGGGAAACAGCTTTATGTGTAGGTGTGGGCTTACTTTTCACTTACCAGCTCTTGGGCTTTCTCTGCTGCCTTTGTGTAATAAAGAAGTTGCTTCAGCACGTTCAGTGTGAGAGCCTCAACCAGGCAGCATCTGCAAATACTGTGCAAATTATTCTCATTAAAACTTCGTTTCCCATCAGCTCTGTAGAAACATGAAATTTTGAGAGGGAAAGAAGAAGAATGGGAATAAAAAAAAACCCAAACAAAGCAAGCTAAAGGTCTGAATGCAATTGAAGAATTATTGGTTGGAATGGAAAATCTGAATTTCTTTTCTCCTTCCGCAGGGTTGAAAGATCCACGGACCAAGTGATCAAACCAGTGAACGTGGAAGCCCTGTCCAAGTGGGTTGGGAAGATCCCTGCTGATGTCCTGCAGGACATGCCAGTGATTGCCCCCATGCTGGCCAAGCTGGGCTATGACCCCTATGCCAACCCACCCAATTATGGGAAGCCAGACCAAAAAGTGGTGGAAAACACGAGGAGGGTAAGGCTTTTGTGTGTTTAATTATGCACTAAATGGATGTGAGCGAGGAGCAGGAGTCTTGTGTTTGGTCTGGGGTTTTTAAGCCTGTTTCTGATACTTTTTGATACTTTACGATGTGTTTTCCTCGAAGGAAAAGGAGAGAATTCTTTGGGGCCTTGAGCTGTGCTCCTTGGTGTGTGGAGCTGAACCTCTTGAGAGCTGCTCAGATAGTTGGGGAACTGCTGAGCAGTGGGAAAAGCTTTCTTGTCTGGATTTAAACCTGATGGATGAGCTCAGCTTTTTATATATGTGGGTTGGCAGAAGCTCTGGGACAAAATTACACCCCAAATACTTGGTAAAGTTTGAAAAATGACCCATAGAAAACAGCCCATGATGATCAAAATGTCTGATTTTCCAATTCTTTATAGAACAACCCAAAGCTGGAGAAAGGTCTGGTGCCGATTAACCCAAACTTAAGGATTTGAGTCTGAATTTAATATTGTTGGAATTTGAGTAGTTGGGCTATAGAGCTGTTTATCCCTGGAGGTATCCATTGGAAAGCTCATTAGCATTGTTGGAAATAGAATTAATAACTCTGCTTCTGTTCTTTTGGGCGTGTGTAGTTTATTAAAAGAAGGTGACTTTTGCTGCTGCTGCAGAGTAATCAGGGGAAAAAAATGGAATTAAACAATTTAACAGGACTGTCTTCCACCAGCCTTCTGATCCTGAAAAAACTGGTTGGAACACTGATGGGATAGATAGGAATGAAAAAGGAATTGGGGTTTGTGAAGCCTCTGAACACTGCTGCATTATTTCTTTTTAGAAAAAAGTGTCATTAAACTCTGATCAGTGTATTAAAGGCTGGCAGGTTGATTGTTTTAATTAATAGCTGATAGCTCAGCATGGAAAAGCTAACCCACCCTTTTTGGTTACAATTTGTAGGTTCCCTGATTTAAAAGGCTCACAAACAAATTAACTGTGCTGCACTCAGTTAAACGAAGTGTTCAATACTACAGATTGCAAATTGTTCTGGTTGTGTCTCGCTGACAAAATTGACACAAGTTTTTACAGCCTGGTGACTTTTCTGAAGCCTCCTCCTGTGTGTGGCAAGCTCAGGCCAAGCTGTAAAAATTGCCTGGATTTCTGTCTCTTCTTGGAATGGATTTGATTTCAAAATACAGGAGAGGAATTCAGGTAATAATAAACAAAGCCAGGAGAAATGAAAACCCAGTTTCAAAGGCTGAGGGTTTACTGAGGCTTTTTCCAAGTTTGCTTTGAAGGATAATTTGTTTGTTTACTGGTGCTAAGAGCAGCTGTTAAAAACTGAAGCTGATCTAAATATTGCAAACACATGGAACGCTCATTAATATTTTGGCTGCTATTTTAATTTAATAGCTTTACTTACAGCCCCAGACAGCATTTTAATGTAATACCCAGTAGATATTTTTCTAGTCCCTTGTTCTTTGCCAAAAGTCCATTTGCATGTGTGATTTGTACAGATAAAACAAGGCAGATGTTCTGAATGAATGCTGAAAGCACAAGAGAGTTAAAGATGGTTCATCTTCAAAACTTGGAATGTTTCTTTCAAAATGGAGCAGCGTAAAGATTTCAGACTGTTTCAGACTGTGGAGTGTGAGTTTGGCCCATCAGGGTCAGCTCCTGTGGGTTTCCTTTGCTCTTCAGGAACCTGTGCTAATTTATTCCTTGCTGCTGCAGCCTGGAGAAGCAAGCATTTCTTTAAATGGATAAATAAATAAATCTGGGTTTTTCCAGCCTTTTGGAGCTGGCACTTGGCAAGTTCAGTGTGTTCCTGTGTACTCTGAGCTGGTGAATTTGTAAATCACTGTAGCACTACTTTTGCTCTTGCTTTCTTTAAATTTCTTCACCTGGGATAGCCTTTCCCAGAGTTTTGTGCTGGATATCTTGAATATGGAATATGGATGAAGCTGGCCAAAGAAAATCTTCCCAGAATTGCTTTTCAGTACATAGTAAGAATATCTGGATCTTGTTTGTAGCTATTTATTGGCTCCTTTTGTGTTTGGAAGCAGCTCATTTATATTTATATTTATATTTATATTTGTATTTCTGGTCTCCAAGACTTTCAGGTGAACACAGAACTGGAATTGTATTCATTGAAAACAGATGAAGTTTAGACTTCTAAAGCTGAGCAAAATCTGTCACTTCTTGGAAAAGACCACAAACTGCACTTAGCAGTGAAAATAATGCTCAGCAATTTAAAGCTGCTGCTCTAAATCATGAAAGTGAGAATCAGCAGTGTAAAAATTCCTAAAACAAGGGCTGGTACTGGAGAAAAATGGACAGAAATGGCTGATGTGGTGCAAAATACTCATTTCCCTGAGCTTTCTGAACACTCAAGTGCTGTTCTTTATTCCTCTTTTCTCCTTTTCTGTCCCCTGCTGGTGACTTCCATATGTACAGCTTCAATATCTTTTTTTTCTTCAGTCTGGAGACATAATGCTGATTTTCTCCTAGCTAAAGGACAGTGCTTAAATTAGAAATGCTCTCTCCTTGTAGGTAATCCTAGGGAAGCAATGCTCTCTGCTAAATTTGGGGTTTTCACTTGGCTGTTACCTGTGTAGGACACCAAAATGCTGAGGTTTGGTTTCTGTGCTCCTGCAGCACAGCACGAAAACGACGAGATGCACCCTGTGTTTGTACTTTGACATCTCTGCTTTTGTCTGAGGAACTAACAGAGCGTGAAGGGAACTTCATCTCTCCTTGTGCTGCTCTCCAGTGCTGCGGGGATGTTAAAACATCTCTGACAGGATCTGCACCGGGGGAGCCACGAGCTCAACAGATTTTCTGATGTTTTCACTAACAAAGCCATTAACTTTCTGCTTATCTGCTTTCTGTTAAGCCTGACAGTATTATCTTTTCTGCCAGTTTCTCTTGTCTCAGTTAAGGAACGCAGAGCAGAGAGAGCAAGCTCTGGCCAGGGTTGTGCTGTTCAGATCTCTGCGTGTGACCTCTCCAAGGCAGGATGATTTTGCCTTCACTGTTGTGGTTTTCTTGTAATTCTGTTGCTGCTCTGTTTTTATCACTGCGAGGGTTCCTTCCTTATAGATACGTAACTACTTGTTGTTCCCCCCTAGAGTTTTAACAGATTCTACATCCTGAACAGAAAGGAAATCAACATCCTGAAGTAAATGAAGTTTTCATCTGCACATTATGCAGCAAATGCAGATAATTAAGCTGTGTGAGCTGGTAGCCCAGTCTCTATAGGGTGAAATCCAGAAGTGCCTCACTCCTCATTAGAACAGTGTGTGGTATGTCCTTATCAGTACTGTGAGACTGTGTAAAAGTGAGTGTCAGCAGTTTGCCAGAGCCCAGCAGAAGAGGAGAGCAGCTCCCAGCTCTGCCTCGTGCCCAGGTGTAGTGGTTTGACACCTCCCGGGCGGAAACACCAATTAAAAGTGTAGTGGTTTGAGTTCGCCAATCCAACTTAAGTGCAGTAATTTAAATTTGGGTCTATTACTCAGGGTATTTCCCTCTGTGAGATAAGGGTTAGGAGAAGCAAAGCAGGCTCAAACTTTAAAGAATATAAAGAAAGTTTTATTAACAGAACTAAAAGAAAAAAAAGAAATA
>VZTF01006652.1:65612-80969 GCA_013397755.1 Cnemophilus loriae
GCTGGAGGGGGTCGGGGAGCGTGAGGGGAGCGGAGCGGAGGGGCCGCGGCCGGGGCCACCCCCCCGCGGGCGGTGACGCCGGTCAGGCTGTCACCCTGGCAAGGCGCGAGGTGAGAGTTGCGAGTTAATTATTAATTAGTTATTAATGAATTATTGGTTATTTGCCGGACTCCTGGCGAGCTCACCGCCCCAGAGCTGTGCTGCCCCATTCAGCCGCTGCGGTGATGCCTCTGCTCCTCGCAGCTGTCAGACAGCTCCGAGCGCTAAAAGCTGTGGAATTCTGTGTGAGGGGCAGTGCCAGGCAGCAGTGAGTGCAGCCCCAGTGTCCTTTACCCGCTGGTCACTCGCAGCCCCCAGCCGCGTGTCCCTGCTGTCCTGCTCCTGCCCTGGAAGGTCACTGATGGAGAGTCCCATTCCACCCACCCCTACACCCTGTCTTTGCTCTCAGCTGCAGAAGCTGACTTACACTGTCCTTTCATCATACTCTGTGTTGTTGTTTACGACTAGAGATGCTGGGATTTTACCGTCCAATGTATAACACAGTTTATGGCAGCTCAGAGATCCCAGCCCCTCTTCCAGGATGTTTCTTCGCTATTCTTACACAGTTTCATTGGAATTTACTGGATGTTGTGTCTTTTCCCTCTGTGTTCACACAAACCTTTCATCATCTGAGTCTCCTGAAGTTGGTGATGCAGAGGCTGCTAAGTCAGGTCTCACTCTACCCCAGTTTCTCTTAAAAAGGGGGAGCCTTATAACAATCCAGTTGATATCTCCCCAGAAAGCACATCCCAAAGAGTTACCTTTGAACAGACGTTTGTGTGGGTCTCCTGTGATGGATTCCTACCTCAGTACCTTGATGAAAAAGTCTTTGACTGTATAACCATTATGTCACGTTTTTGTTGGCATGTAACCTTTTTTAGGTTTGTAACTTTGACAACACTGGTGCAGCCTCAGAAGGTATTTAAGAAAAAGTTGTTTAAATCAATATGGAGAACTTGAGGGAACAGCAGAGCCTTGAAAAGCTTTTTTAAATCTCAGCATCAAGCCCAGCTCAAGGGTTGCTGTCATTCCCTGGTGAATGAAGCCAAACTGGCAGGGCCAGTTCATGTACTGAGCTTTCTTTGCTGTGTGTGGATCAAAATCTGAGCTGTCCCCAGCAAAGCTCCAGGAAGCAATCCCTGCTTTTAAATGACAGGTGGAAGGACTGGAAGGAGGCATTTCTGGTAGAGTTGGATGCTGCTGATGTGTGGTTCAGTCAAATATTTGATTTAATGATAATTTTGTTTATTGGTGGTGTTTTCCCATTAACTATCTGTTGGTCTAGACCTAGATGTATTTGCAAGTGAAATGGAGGCATTGACTTAGTTTAACCAAATAAATTCTGTAAATTTAATGAGAGATTGAACCAAGGAATATTCCTGCACATAGTTAAAAATAATTATTGCATGTGCTTTAAGTGGCAAGAAGAGGATCAGCCCAGGCTG
This sequence comes from Cnemophilus loriae, assembly GCA_013397755.1. Taxonomy (NCBI): domain Eukaryota; kingdom Metazoa; phylum Chordata; class Aves; order Passeriformes; family Corvidae; genus Cnemophilus; species Cnemophilus loriae. The sequence goes on from VZTF01006652.1 coordinate 67,097, forward strand.
GATGGGGCTTGGAGCGACCTGGGCTGTGGCCATGGCAGGAGGGTGGACCTGGGTGATCCTTAAGGTCTGGTTCAACCCAAACCACTCAGTGATTCTGTGATTCAGATGGATGTGTTTTCTTCATGAAATGCAGTGATGAACCTCTGCTTTTCTTTTAGGAGGACTCTGCTCGTGTCAGCACAGCTCTGTTTCACTGCTCCCTGGGTGGACAGGTGCAGCCAGCCTCGACAGAGACCTCACTCACCTTTTAATGAACGTCAAAAAACAGGTTCAGCTTGTCAGTCATGAATCTTTTCATTGCCACTAAGCTTGTTCTCGAAATCCTGCTCTAATGATGGTCTGCTAAACCTCATTATTGAGGGATTGGTTTGTGTGGATGTTCCAACGGCAGAGAAGGTTGTTACTCCTAAGCAGAACATAATTAATGCTCTCATGGCTTCTTTCTCTTAAACCTTGGTGTCATGTTGAAGGAGGATGATGAAAGAGGGAGAAAAATCCCTTGTTCTCAGACCTCCAGTTCTGTTAGGAAACAGGCTCTTTTTGGTGCAGTGCCAAATGGATGAACTTACCCCAAAAACCCATTGTGTGGTCAGTAATGCTGATATATTTAATGGAGTGAATGTTGTTTATTCACACTACATTCCATTTAAGTGAAATCTGTGGGACATCCTTGAAAAATGCAGACAAAGAACACATTTTTGGTTAATCTTGAGTTCTTCTGAATCCTCAAAAGAGAACTGGAAATAGCAGCCAAGGCACTGGCAGCATTATAAATAATACATTCACAGCAAATATAGGCTCACCCTCGGTTTTTGACTGTGCATCTTATAAATGCTGTTCTGCAAGCTGTTTCTGGCTGATAATTTGTTTACAGGAATCCCTAGCAAAATAATCTTTCATTTGTACTGTGTCTATTCTTTATCTGTGAGGCATAGTGGAGTTGTTTGGATAATTGATGATGTCAGAATAAGCGTTGTTTTAGGACAAATATTAAAATTGTTAATAGGGCGTGGCCCTTCAGAAACACTTCCATCCTTATTTATCTGCCTGTGCATTGGACTGGGGTGGAAAATTACTATGAATTCTGTAGAGAAGAGAAATGAAATCCCTCTCTGAGCTGAGCCAAACCTCTTAAGGAGCTGCAGCTCAAACAGAAATATTTGAAACTTCATAGTAGCTACTTCCCTGTGTTTGTTAGGGTGTTAAACAGGATGTTTCGCCTCCAGATTTTGGGGAAAGAAGGCTGTGGATGCTCCCACACAATGTGGAGGTTTTGGTCTGATCAGATCTCTAAAAGTATCTGTTTTGCCCAGGAGCATCCCAGGTCTGTCTGGGTTCACTCTGAACTCAATATTTCCTTTACGAGCTGACACTTGACAGTGTGCACAATGGCTGTTGATAGAATTATTAAGTCAGATTAATTAATAATATATTTTTAATTGTTATGTCATTTTTTCTTGCTGATTTTGAGAGGAAGCACCCTTTAGTTAATAAATAAATGTGCCAGATGTGCTCGTGCAAATAATCCTCCTCTTTCTGTATTTTATGGTGATTTGAGAGAAGATTTTGAGCTGGAGAAAGCCTCTGGTAGTGGGATGTCTTTGTTAGGGAGTTGTGATGCTGCCGGAGACATCCCGGGAACGGGGCTTTTCCATAATGCAGTATGAGGAGAGCAGCGGGGTTTCTCTTTGTTACTCTGCTCGTTCAGTTATTATTTTTATCACGCAGTTTGTCAGCGCATCTCGTTCTCCCGCTGAGGATGGACTGAGAAGCCTTGTAGGCGTTAAATTAAATTGATAATTAGCAGCGTGATCAGGGGAGTTAAATATTTGTGTCTCATGTGCGCGTCCGTGTGTGGCGCGATGTGATGCAGCAGGGAGACGCCTGCTTTCCCTGCCTGCTTAGAAATCCCGGTTTTCCCATTTCCCAGGGAATTCCAGAGCCCTCTCGGTGCCCGTCCCCGCTCCCGGCGGGCGGCTGAAGGTGACAGACGGAGCCGGGTGTCGCCAGCGGCGGGGACGCGTCCCTGCATCCCGCCCCTGGCAGGGCCGTGTTCCTGCATCCCGCCCCTGGCGAGGGACAGGCTGCGACAGCGGCCACCCAAATTCTCCCAGCAAATGACATTTTCCTGCAAAGCCGCGCCGGAGCCAATCGCTCCCTGCACCGTGCAGCCAATGGATGCCGGGCTCTTCCCCAGCCTTCCAGCGGCTCCGGGGCTGGAGGGCCTTGGACCAGCTGTGCCAGCGGCATTCCTGCCGCCAGCCCTCTGCCGGGGTGTTCGGCATCCCTGCGCCATCCTTTTCCCGGGGATAACGCGGCCGCTGGGAACGCTCGGGGTGACGCGGCCGCTGCGGGGAGCGCCCCGGGGACTGGGGTAATTTGGGTAGCTAATTTGGGTCTCCCTTCAGCACTGCCACGGCCTCCTACCCAGCAGAGCTGCTCCCCAGAGCCAGAGGGATGGTGGTAGTCACGGGGCAGAACAAAGTGAGTGCCACCCCGGATGATGCCATGTCGAGCTCGGATGCAGAGGATGATTTCCAAGAGCCGGCCACTCCCACCGCCAGCCAGGCAGGACAAGCGCTACCTCTGCTGCCTCAGCAGGTAAGAGCTCACCTGAGATGGGGATGCACACACTGCTCAGGTGCTGAAGAATTCAGGATTTCGTTGTGGATACCCAGCTCACTTTCCATGTTTGAATAAAACAAAGCCTCTTGAATTTATCTGAGTAGCTTGGCAGCTTTACTTACACGTTCCATCCAGATGTGGACTTGAGACGTTGAATTAAGTGTTTATTGTGGTACTTACGGCATCCTGTGGTGTGAGAGTAAGATTTTAGGCCTGATGTGAAGACATACAGATCTTTTTCAGTGTATAGTATAGTCTGATTGTGTAAAGGAGCCAGCAGGGTGCAAGTCCCAAGGCTGACCTGAGATTTCTTCCCTTTGTTTTTTTTCTCTCAGTGTAAGGCTGGGGAAGGGGGTTTGTTTTGTTTTTCCTTTCCCCAAAAGAGCCAAGAGGAGGCATTAATATCTCAAATATCTGCTATTCCAGCTGAGTGATTTCTGCTGTTTCAGATTCCCAGCTGCAATTAAACCACTCCCTGATTCCTCCCAGCAGCCAAAGCACCCAAGATTTTACCCCTGGTTTGTGGCAGCGGGGCGGGAACCACGCATTTGTCCCGGCGCAAGCTGCGAGTGCCTTTTGGAAGCTGTGCCCTTTGTCACCTGCAGAGCACTCGAGGCTCCTCTCTGATGTCCTGGTTGCTTTTGCAGTTCCCAGAAGTTGTCCCACTGAACGTGGGGGGGATGTTTTTCACCACCAGACTGTCCACGCTGCGGCGGTACGAGGACACCATGCTGGCTGCCATGTTCAGCGGCAGGCACTACATCCCCACGGACGCCGAGGGCAGGTACTTCATCGACAGGGATGGCACCTACTTCGGGTACGTGCACAGTCCTCGGGGCAACCTTTGGAAGTTCTCACTGAAAACTTATTTTTAAACTCGTTTTTAACAGGTTTTCTTCCTCAGAGTTAAATCACATTTGTGCAGCGTTACAACCCTTCAAAGCATCCCAGGAGTAACTGCAGTTAAAAACTCTTTGTTGGTTGTGCAGTGGGAAAGGAAAACCAAGAAATGCTTTGAATTCGTGCATTGTCTCCCCTAGAGTATCTCCCATCAAGTTGTTTTGATGGTTTAAAGACATGTTTGGTGTTGCTTTACACAGGAAACTCCTTTGACAACACTGGGTTTTAATTGATATTCAGAATCTATAAGGAAGAGGGAAAGGAAGGAATGAATCTAGGATTCTTACACAGTTGAAAATAGCATGTTTTCAGTCTTTAAATAGGATATAACAAGCACAAGCCTTAAAGAATTTGGTTTTTTAAATTATTTTCATTGGCAGTGCCATATTCCTTCACCTCCAGGATTTCTTCCTAAGTGCTCAGCTTTTATTTTAGTTTTAATTAAACCAACCATGATTACTAATGCTGTGTTTGAGTTGGGGTGAGATTGCTAAAAAAGGTAATCAGTGTTCATGGGTTCAGGTCTTTGCCCAAAGCACACATTGCAATTTATCCTAAATTTCTTGTTGCTCCTTTGTAGACATTTCCTTATTGTCTTCAACAGAGGAAGATTGAATTATTTTCAAAGCACTTTTGGGTTGTACCGTAATGTGGGACAGAGACAGATTAAGCCACTGTGTTTATTCTAAAATAATTGTGTCTTTACACGTGGCAATTTGTTGGAAAATCAATTAATTTGTGATGTTATCAACCTCAATTGAAAATAGAGCTGGAACAGAGAGCCAGGTTAGCATGTGCTGTATTTGTTGTCATTCTAAGAAGACTGAAGTAATGACTTTTATTTGATAAGGTTTTCTTGGTTAATGCTTATAAAGTGATTTCTTTCCCTGTTAAAAGATCCTGTTGCTGAGCAGTGTTTCAGAACTACAAGGCAATGTTCTCTCTTTTTTTAAAATTCTGATTATTATTCTGTAAATGGCCTTGATCTGGGAAGAGAAATCTCCTTTGCAGGTGTCTCATCCATTCAGCTGGATCTGTGTGGAATAAAATGTCCACGAATCTCTGGGAAAATTGAGAAGTTTATTTTGTCCCAGACCTAAATTTGAAATGCAGTGCCTACAATCTCTTTCCCATGAAACGCTGTGGCCTCTCCTGTGTTATAAATGGTTTCCTCCACATTGAATGTTTGCTTTAGAATACACTGACATTTTTTCAAATGAGTTTTGACATCACCAGAGGCAAAATGTGAAATGATGGCTTGGAAACCTGAACGTGGCAAACGCTTTTAAAAACAAATGTTGGGAATATGGTTCATTTATTTCAGTTACTGTCTCAATAGAGCAAACAATGAATATCCAGCATTTCCTTTCCCACCTGCAGCAGTTTTGGCAGAAATGTGTTTGTTAATGATATTTTTACCCTTTTTTTCTTTCCAGAGACATACTAAACTTCCTACGATCTGGTGACCTGCCCCCCCGAGAGCGAGTGAGGTCAGTGTACAAGGAAGCTCAGTATTATTCCATAGGACCATTGCTAGACAATCTAGAGGATATCCAGCCTCTTAAAGGAGAAAAAGTTAGACAAGCTTTCCTGGGCCTAATGCCGTATTACAAAGGTAAATAAACAAAGTAGCACTGACTGTTTCTTCTAGTGGGATTCCAGTGTTCTACCTCGTGCTTTCAGTCTGCTTTCAGCTCCCAAACTGATCCCCTTGCAGCTGCGAAGTTTATTCTATATTTTTCATGCTGTTTGGATCTTTGAGGTTTCCACATCCTGCTGCATCCCAGGGTGGGGATTTCTGTGCTTAAAAGGGAGCAAGATTAGGCTGTAACATTATTAAATGAGAGGGTTTGTCTGCATTTGTTTTGTCAGGACTTGCAACTGAATAAACTTGGCCTTGTAGTGAGGCCAGATAATTTGGGCATGTAATAAGGCCACCAAGTCCACCAGATAACTGAGATTGATTTGATTGTTCTATATTTTGCTACATGCTGCTGATATCGTGCTGGGAACAGCTGCAGTGAAATGTTTCACACGTAATAATTGCTTTTGATCTCTTCTCCGTGGTGATTTGTTGTAATTGTCAATTCTTTTGGGGCTTTTCAGACCATTTGGAGCGGATAATCGAGATAGCCAAGCTGCGAGCCATGCAGAGGAAGGCCAGGTTTGCCAAGCTGAAGGTGTGCGTGTTCAAGGAGGAGATGCCCATCACCCCCTACGAGTGCCCCCACTTCAACTCGCTGCGCTTCGAGCGCAGCGAGAGCGACACCAAGCTCTTCGAGCACCACTGCGAGGTGGACGTGTCCTTCGGGCCCTGGGAGGCCGTGGCCGACGTCTACGACCTCCTGCACTGCATCGTCACCGACCTGTCCGCCCGCGGCATCACCGTGGACCACCAGTGCATCGGCGTGTGCGACAAGCACCTCATCAACCACTACTACTGCAAGCGCCCCATCTACGAGTTCAAGATCACCTGGTGGTGACTCGTGGTGGCAGAGCAAAGGAGTGAGAGGACTTCCAGAGGACAAATGTTCTCTCCAGATGACCTGCTGGTGAGCTGGGGTGGCAGAGAGAGGGGCGAGAGGACTTCCAGAGGACAAATGTTCTCTCCAGATGACCTGCTGGTGAGCTGGGGTGGCAGAGAGAGGGGCGAGAGGACTTCCAGAGGACAAATGTTCTCTCAAGATCACCTGCTGGTGAGTTGTGTTGGCACAGTGAGGGATGAGAGGACTTCCAGAGGACAGATGTTCTCTCAAGATCACCTGCTGGTGAGCTGTGGTGGCAGACTGAGGGGTGAGAGGACTCTTAGAGGACAGATGTTCTCTCAAGATCACCTGCTGGTGAGTTGTGGTGGCAGAGCAAAGGGGTGAGAGGACTTCCAGAGGACAAATGTTCTCTCAAGATCACCTGCTGGTGAGTTGTGTTGGCACAGTGAGGGATGAGAGGACTTCCAGAGGACAGATGTTCTCTCAAGATCACCTGCTGGTGAGTTGTGGTGGCAGAGCAAAGGGGTGAGAGGACTTCCAGAGGACAAATGTTCTCTCAAGATCACCTGCTGGTGAGTTGTGTTGGCACAGTGAGGGATGAGAGGACTTCCAGAGGACAGATGTTCTCTCAAGATCACCTGCTGGTGAGCTGTGGTGGCAGAGCAAAGGGGTGAGAGGACTTCCAGAGGACAAATGTTCTCTCAAGATCACCTGCTGGTGAGCTGTGGTGGCAGACTGAGGGGTGAGAGGACTCCTAGTGGACAAATGTTCTTGGCAGTTGTGTTGCCGCTCACATTCCTTGGGATCAGCCTGCTGGCAGGGGTTGGGAGAACCTCTGGAAACTTGAAAAACCAGCCTGAAATCAGACTGTTGGCTCAGGTACCTTAACGAGGCACAAAACGAAATCACCTCATGGAAAGGACGGAGGGGAGTGGCTGAACATCTGCTGAAAGGTGCCACCAACCACGTGGCTTCAGGATGGAATTGCAGATTTTTCCTGCATTTTGGGGAATCTGGGGTGCTACTAAAGCTGACGTTTCAGTTTTACCCTCTTAGAAATGTTTTAGTTCCTCCTTCAACTCTATAAAATTTGAGTCATACCCAGCACAAAGATTCTGGAAATGTCATTTTAATGTACTAGATAATTTAAAAAAGAAAAAAAAAAGAAAAAAAAAAAGGAGTATTCCCTATATATTATTAATTGTTGTCAAGGTTCAGCTGTATTTCTTTTTTAATGAAGAATCTACATTGTGAATTATAATGTTATACTTCAATTATTTCCGTTGTTATCAAAAGGAATAGCAGATCTGGAATATATTCCTTAATGCTTTTAGGAATAATAACTGTTCATGGAAGACTTGTGCCTGTTTTTAGCCTTAGAAATTCTAAATGTTTACAATATCTACAAAAAAAAAAAAAAAAAGCTCTTTAGAATCAGGTCATTTACAAAGGCTTTTGGTAAATGAGAAAACCCTGTCTGTATGTTCCTATTAGCAGCAGTAAGAGGAATATTTAATGTATATTATTTTATTACTGACTCTTTTTACATTCTGTGACATTAAACTTTCTTTTAGACTTAAAGTCAGATGATATTAGACAAGTGCTTCCTTCACCTCACCTTCTTCAGACAACAAAATCTTAATTTTATCATTCTTGTTGACCCTTAGCAGGAAAAACAAAATTCAACCTTCGTATTCAAATATTTCTCCACTCTAAAGCAGCAGGAAACTTCTTTCCATGCTGGAAGAGGCAGCCACTGCAGAATCATATTTTCTTCAGAAGGTCATTTTTTGTATTTCTGACATGAGCAGCCACATCCCAAATTTTAATTACTGAATTCAGCCCAAAACTGAGAGGGAGAAAAGTCTGAAAATCTTATTGTTTTGTGAGGTACAGAAAACTCCAACCTGCTTGAAGGGGCTTCAAAATAACCTCAGAGAGAGAGAAAAAGTAAATATTTGCATATTGCATTCCATTGGATTAATTAATCCGAGAATATTGCTTAATTAAATTAATTGCTTAATTTTGACCAAAATTCTTCAGAAACATTAATGACACTATTCAAATTTCTCTGTTTTCTGAGGCAATTTTCAGAATAACTCCGAGAACTTTAGGATCAAATTGTGTGGCAAAAAAAGAGGCCATTTTTTTTGCCTTGTCACCCTTTTAGGTGTTTAATTTAGGAATGAAATTGTCTCTCTGGGGTGGGTGTCTCCCTGCTGATCTCTGCAGTGTTTCCTTACACGGGATCATTGTCCAGTGCTGAGCTTCAAGGCCAGAGAGAAATTTGAATAGAGGGAGTTCTGCACATTTGGATCTAAATTTAAGTTTGTTTCAATTGTTCCCTGAAATAATGGCCTTGGTGTTCCAAGTTCTTGGAGTCGTGTTTGGCAACCCAAAATTTAAACTGAGCCTAAAGTTTCCCTGCAAAGAGAGGAAGCTTTGCTTGGTTGCTTTGCTGCTTTGCTGCCTTCGTTTTTTCTTTCTTTCCAAGTAAGCTCAAACTGCCAACCACAATTTCTTATAAAAAGAAATAACATCTTCAAGCTGAGCCTTACGAAGTTTTGGCTGCTTGTGCACTTCAGATATTGAAGTTGAGGATTTTCGGATTTACAGATATTTACAAGTTCAGATTTACAGATCTACAATATTCAGATTACAACGAGAATTGCAGTTTTACTGGGATTTTCAGTGGGTTTTTTACCACTTCCCATTAATGTATTGGCAGAACTCTGGGTTGGATTCCAGCACTCCTTGCAGAAATGGGTCACAATTTGATTTTCACTGTGTGTATTTTGGTTTGGCTGTAGGAATTTCCCTGCTGTTGTTCAGGAGAAGCTGTGATGATGAAATTCCTGTGTCAGTCATTTTTGTTACTTCTTAATATGCACACGTTGGGATTTTGTAACTTTTTCCTGTTCATTGCTTAAATAATTAAGGAAGGCAACCCAACCAAGAAGAGAAAATGAAAATCTTGGTCTCTATCAGCTGTGTCTTAATCCAAGTTTTTACCCTCCTGAAGACATTTAGTGCAATACTGGAAAGGAAAACATGGATTTAAGCCCCCAAGCTTTGATGAGTGCTGGGATCTGTGATTTGTGCAGGTTAACAACATTTTAACTGTTCCAGGCAGTCTCTGTTTACGAGGATTTCGCTGCTTCTGCCTGACCTGTGCTCATTTTTTGGCAGAAGCAGCAGGATGGTGCAGGTGGATGGCAGGGCAGTGTAATCTGAAAACTGGGTTATGGAACGTGATTGATTTCTCTTTTCTGGGCCTGTAGCTTTTGAAATTCTACATTTGCAGCAAAAAATGGGAGTGGCTGATCTACTAAACCCATGTTTGAGAGGATTTTTGTGTAGAATTGGCTCATTAAACTATGAAATACTGCTTCTTCTTTTTTTTTTTTTTCTTTTTTTTTTTTTTCCCTTTTTTGTCATTCAGAAAGCAAACTGTACTTCTGTAAGCAGACAAACAAAACCAGGGTTTTTTTCTGCATAACTTNTCCTTTTTTTTTTTTTCCCTTTAGGACTTTTCTTTATATCTGGACAGGCCAGAGTTTTGCTAAAACATATTTTTCTGTGCTCCCTTAGCTTTTTTTTGGCCATTTTATCATCTACAAAGCCACTTTTCCACCCTCACACTCCCAAATCCCTGTGTTTGTGAGCAGTGAACGGTCACCTGTCCATTTCAATACTGGGGGAATGGTGGGACAGTTGAGGGATATTTATTTAAAATCAGAATTGTTAACTATTTTTTACATTGCTGTGTGTATGAACAAAAACCTGACAAGACCAATCTCTTTAACATTCCCTTTATGTCCATTGTGGAGTGGTTTTTAACAGGGGAAGAAAAGGCAGGTCTCACATGAAGTGAGTTGGCCAATTCCACAGCACATGAAATGTTTCTGCATCTGTTTTGTGCTTGTGAAATAGGAAGGAAATACAAAAAGGAAAATAAAAGTGGGAAAATAAAAAATGGGAAAATTTTTAAAAAAGGAAAATAACCCTTATGAAGCACTCAAAAATGACATGAAAGGTATTTATGTACAGCAGCCACTTAATGGCTGCTGATCTCAAGAGTATAAAAAATACATAAAAATAACTTTTGGACTTGGTGTAGACTTTTAACTTGAATACCCAATATTCTGCACAGGAATCTGAAATAGTCCTTGCTGAACTTCCCTCCTCCTCAGAGGAAAGTGAAGGTGCTGCCAGCTTTGAGCCATAAGCAGATCCTCTGTGGTCCTTGTGGTGCACGTGCTGGATTTTCAATCTGATTTTAATTTTTATTTTCCCCTATAATGAGGGCTCAGTTTCTGCATCGATGAAGGTGCGAGTTCTTTGATTTGGGAGCACTTCAGGTTTAGTTACCTTAAGAACAAAAGCAGTAAATTCTTGCAGCAGGAATTTCTGCATCGCCCCCTTTTGAGGGATTTTTTTTAAGTTTTAGGAAGTCTGCTTGGGAGACATCTCATGATGTAATATATGCAAATACCTGAATTTGTTAATGTGAATATTTTTGAGGTTTTGTTGTTAGTTGTGTAATATTGTTCCCTGAATCTGGCAAGAGTGATAAGGGTTGAGTTAAACACTGCTTTTGTGATGCCTTAGGTATCTCCTGCCCTCCTTTGGAAAATCACCCCTCCCAAAGGCTGTCGAGGTTCCAGGAAAAGCAGGAATCTCCCTTGGCTCCCCTCAGTGAGTCCTGAGGAGAATCAGGGCTCCTTAACCCACTCCAGGTCCATTCTTGGAGACAAAGTGGTCACAGGGTCTGGCTCGCAGGGTCTGGCTCGCAGGGTCTGGCTCACAGATCCTTGAAGGCGAAACTCAAACACTCCTGTCCTGAGGAATGAGCTCATTGGCAGAAGCACCTAAACGTGGCCTTCGAGGATTGTTAAGATTCCAGCAAGCTGGAGGATGTGGATATTTTAAACTGCTCTGATAGCTTTGTTAAGCCCTGATCTGGCCTGAGTTGGTGCAGTGGATTTTTTGTGCTGCAGAGGTCGGGCAGTCCTTTTGTTTGAGCTGTTTGGTGTATCTGAGTTTTCCCAGTGAAACCTGGAGCCCAGTGAGCCGATTCGCAGTGTGTGCTGTGCACTGAGCGCTGGTTTTTGGAAATACGGGAGAGGGAGGGAATTCATTCCGCAGGGACAGTCCTCACTACCTCGGAAGGAAAACTTTGAGATCCTGATCCCCACACCCCCATTTGCTAGGTGAGTGTAGGAGGAGATGAGGTGCCTGGGCTGAGCATTCCCAGTTAATGACTCCAACTGGATCCCCCGTGGTCCTCACCCCCTTCTCTTTCACAGCTACAATTCCACGTGCAGGAATTTTCTCTCTTCTCTGCTGCACCCTCAGATTTGTTTGCCAGGTGGATACTCAGCCTATTTTAAACTCATTATTAAACTCATATTTTAATATCGCAGTATGGTGACTGTTACTTGCTAAAGGATCTTCTTTATGAAATCTCATTACTCCCAAAAATACCTGAATAAATGGATTAAACTAACAGAGAGCACAATCACTTTAATTTCACCCTTCTGCTTTATTTTTTTTTCCCTAATGACTGTTAAGAAATGCAAACTGTCACTTCTTTTAAGGGCTTACACAGGAATATGTATTCCGCCAAAGAACTGTATTTTGGGGGCTGAGGGCCTTGCTGTGAGCTGAAGGATAACTGCATGAGCCCTCATCTGGTTTTTTCCTTTAAAAGCTAATTACTGATATAATTAAAGGTTTCCTAGTTCCATTTGGCATTTGCAAGCCCTGGGAGCCCTCACTCCCAGGTTTATCCTCACTGCTCATTCTTGTTTAGAGATAACAGAGGATGAGGAAGATGATGGAAGTGGCAGCAGGGAAAAATTCCTGTCAGAGCCGTTGTTCCCATTGCAGGGTTTGTTCTCTGTGTTTGGTTTCAGCTCGTGTTGTGTGAGGCACAGGAACATCCACCCCGTTTGTGTGAGCCCCCCACTGCTCACCCATTTCTGTGTCAGCCCATCGTGTCGTGGTTCTGGGAGATAAAAGGCTGGGAAAACCCGGTGGGGTGCACTGGGACTGCGGCGGTGACAGGGGAGGTGGCTGCAGGGTCACACTGCTCGGGCCTGCTTTAGAGCACCTTCGTGTCACAGCTGCATCCTTCTTGTCTGCACGGCAAAGCAGAGTAACCACTGGGGGCACAGCTGCCTGGCAGGGCAGGGCAGATTTCACAGCAGACGCTGCACAAAAACGATCTCTTAACTCATTATAAACCCTGGGATGTATTTCTTTCACTTCTTTTAATGACTGCTTTACCCTGGACAGTTCCTAGACCCCACTGGCGTTAGGTTGTGGTTGGCATTACTGAGCCCTGAAGATGTTTTCAGGTTGTTCACACGCAGCACAGAGGACCCAGGATAGTTCTAAGTTTTGGGCTATGAAAAAACCAAACCCTCCAGTCTTTCATTATCTTTCTGCAAATAAGCTGATTTCAGAGGATAATTCTGTTCTGTTGTTATCTCCTGTATATAATTCTCTAACTGGAAATCACTTTCCAGAGCAGCAGTTCGTAGTCATTTTACTTACACAAGCTTAGTATAAGTTTACCTCCACTTTCACTGTGACTTTTATAAATGGGTTTTGTTTCGCTGAACTATAAATTGTATGTGTCTATGCATTGTAACCCGTAATGCCTTTGAAAATCCAGCCTGGATGCTAACGATCAGGGTTTGGAATTATCTCCAAATGTGTTTTGTTAATAATTCTGTTGAAGTGTGATGTTCAATACTGTGAGCACTGCAGTGTATTATTTCCTAATACTTTTGACTTTCCGGTTCAGCTAAGATATAGTCTATATGTTTTTTATTTAAAACACATAGAAGAAAATGTGGATATAAAGGCTGTGTTGTGCAATAAAAGATTATGATACTGAAAACTGAATTTTTTCAGGAATTCTGGTTCATCTGGTCTGCAGCAACTGCAGTGCCTTTCCTCACCTTCCCTGGGATTTGAGTGTGCTTTGCCTGACTGCAAATGAAAATTAAGACAGGAATCTCTGTCCCAGGCTGTTTTAATGGCATTTAGTCGTTCCTCATCACTTCCCGAGCAGATGGCACTTGTGCAGTGTGTGCTGTCTGCTCGGGGACACCGACCGGGACCACATCACCCCAGCGAGCCCAGTTCCAGCCTTCCTTCCCTCCCTCCCCACCCATTCCCGACAGAGCACAGGCACGGCCCCAGCAGCTGCTCTTGGTTGTGCAATGCTCAGAAAGAACCTTTCTGCCTGTGTTCAGAAGTATTTTCCCCTTGTTTCTGAAGAAATTTCCTTGCTGTCCATCTGTCCTGCCGAAGCGCTCCCTGTCTCACAGCGGGATGTCCGTGCTGAGGGGAAAAAAAAAGGAGGGGAAGAAAAAAAAAAAAAGAGATGGAAACCAGCCCACAACACTGTAACTGAGCACGGAAAGAGGAGTTTGAAATAGCAGCGGGTATTTACCCCGCTGCTGCAGAGGCATGGTGTGGGGCCAGGGCCGGGCCCTGGGGCCCTGAGGAGCTGCTGCGGAGCAGGAGAGGGAAGGGAGGCTGCACTGCGGGAATTCGCTGCGCTGGGAGAGGCAGACAACAGCGAGCTGAGGAGAAGAGCTGTGGATGTGCTCCCACCGGCAGCACGGCCGTGGACAGCCCCGCTGCCCCCCACAGCGGCCGCTCGCCCGCCCGGTGCCCCCTCAGGCCCGCGGCCGCCGCTCCGCCCAGCGCGGCCGGGCCCCGCTTCCTTCCGGGCTCCGTCCCGCCCCGGAGGTGCCGCCCGCCCTTCCGCCGGAGCCGAGGGAGGGACCGAGGGAGGGCCTGAGCAGCGCCGGGGCTGTGAGGGGCCGCGGCGGCGGTGGCGG
>VZTF01006652.1:81376-104514 GCA_013397755.1 Cnemophilus loriae
GATGGAAACCAGCCCACAACACTGTAACCGAGCACGGAAAGAGGAGTTTGAAATAGCAGCGGGTATTTACCCCGCTGCTGCAGAGGCATGGTGTGGGGCCAGGGCCGGGCCCTGGGGCCCTGAGGAGCTGCTGCGGAGCAGGAGAGGGAAGGGAGGCTGCACTGCGGGAATTCGCTGCGCTGGGAGAGGCAGACAACAGCGAGCTGAGGAGAAGAGCTGTGGATGTGCTCCCACCGGCAGCACGGCCGTGGACAGCCCCGCTGACCCCCACAGCGGCCGCTCGCCCGCCCGGTGCCCCCTCAGGCCCGCGGNTTATAGCTCGTGCTGAGGGCCGGGGGTCGGTGTCCGCCCCGCCGAGGGGCTGCGCGCCGGCCCCGCTGCCGCCCTGGGCCTGGGCGAGGGGTCCCTGGGCCCCGCAGGGCGGCAGCGATCGGGATAAACACCGGGATAAACGCCGCGATAAACACCGGGATAAACACCGAGATAAACGCCGGGATATGCGGGAACTTGGCAAACCGCCTTCCTCCTCCGTGTGCAGCTCCTAAAACCAGTTTTTATTAGATGTATATGTATATTTTAACTCGATGGGTGTGTGCCGGCGGTCGGCAGGGTGGCACTGACAGCTTTGCCAGCATGCCCCCCCAGCCTGTTTTCCTCACGAGTTCCTTGTGGATCAAGGAGTTTTTGGCTTTTTTTTTGTAAGTATTGCCGCTGCCCGGCTGAGGATTAAAAGTCCTTTAAGCTCAAGCAGGGAGAAGTTTGGAGAATTTTTAAGACGCCGAGCAGTGCTTTTGGGATGCTTTTGTGGGTGTTTGCCCTCCTCCATGTGCAGCTCCTAAAGCTGATTTTTATTATCTATGTATTTTAATTAATTCCATGGGTCTGTGCCTGCAGTTAACAGGGTGCAGGTGTCACTGATAGCTTTACCAGCAGTCCCCCACCCCAGCCTGTTTTTCCCGATGAGTTCCTTGCGGATCAATGAGTTTTTGGCTTTTTTCTTGTAAGTATTGTCCCTGCCTGGCTTCTCACTGCACAGCTGAGGGTCAAAGTCCTTTGAAGTCAAGCCAGGTGAAGTTTGGAGAATACTTAAGATGCTGAGCAGTGCGTTTTGGATGCTTTGGTGGGTGTTTGTCACTGCTTGTGGCACTTGGTGTGGAGTTCGGGCTGTTCCCTTGAAGCAGGGAGTGGCTCAGGGAGGGTGTGAGATGCTGCGAGATGAATGATGGGCTTGAATTACCAAAGAAATTCTCGGAGGAGGCGGCTCGGTGCTGTGTGAAATCCTGCTGCTCTGAGGCAGGGCCCCCGGTGGGGTGCTGGGTTGACTGAGAGGGTTCTACAGGCGAAATTAAACTGGTTTTTCTTTGGCCGAGTGGGGCCCAGTGCTGGGAATTAGCAGCACTGCACGGTTTGGGGGAAAAGCGTGGAACTGTGGAGGCTGTGATTTAAATCCGTGATCGACTGGCCATACTTTTGTTGTTTGGTCTCGTTTGAAACTACTTTTGAAGCAGGGAAGCTCCTCACACCAGGACTTTGGGAACTGCACTGAGCTGCTCTTGGTTTTCCAGTTACCCAGCACTTTTTTGAGACCAGTGGCCAATCCAGACCAGCCCAGAAGGACGTGGTGTTTTCCAGGAACAGTGCTTTACTCGGGAATTGGATGTGCTGGCCCTCTGGATACTGTTACAGGAGTGCATTTTGCAGCAGGGAGGATCAGGAAGAGAATTGTAGCTCAGTGGAATGTTTTGCTGACCAAGAAAAAGCCCAAAACAACACACAGTAGAAGGGGAGAATAGGATATAAAGCCAATTATACCAGTTCCTAAGACTGCTTTACCCAACAAACTGATTACAGGCTTCGAGATAGTCCATGGTTCTGGTATTTAATTTTGTTCTGTGGTGTTATTTAAGCTAGAACAGCCTTTCTCAGCTCCCTCCTTCCTTGCTATGTAATCCCCAATTATGCTTGGGGCTTTTTTTCCTGACAGTTAACGACTTGAGATCTAAATCTAGACCTAGAAACCTTCGTCGTGAAGTCCTGTTAAAATGCCAGTTGCAACGAGTCAGGTACAAAGCGTATAAAACGTTTTGAGGTTTTTTTCTCTGAGGTTTTAGGCAACTTAATTTCCATCTGTGTCCACATAAGTGGGGTTGGCACCAAACCGTGTGTAGAAACTTCTTGCTGCTGTTTCTGAGGAGGTTTTTGCAGGTTTAGCTAATCTTCTCTTTATTCTGACCTGAATTCCCAATCAAGCAGCACAAAGAGTTTTTGGATGTTTCCGGTGATTTCGTTTAAAGCACAGTTGTGAGTCACATGGAGGTGGTGAGACACAGCCCGGGCATTCACGCCACGGTCATTGCACGGGGACAAACCAAACCTGTAGCTCCGGGCCTGCGCTGACATTTGAAGGGGAAAACACAACTCCGAGCTGGGGAAATTGAGAGCTGGAGCCTTGTGGCCAGCAGGATTTTGGAGGTTTGAAGCAGTGGCTGCAGTTTCCCCTCCAAATGCAGGGCCCCAGTGCCGTGGTTTGTTTGAGGTGGTTGCTCATCAAAGCAGCGGCTGTTTCTTTTCTTGGGACTGTTTTTTAGCAGCCTGCGCTGTGTATCCTACAGCTGCTGTAGCTGAAATCCTGGAATCGCGAGAAAGATGCACGTTAAAAGTGTGAGCACCGCGGAGATAACACCCAGGGTTCTTGCCTAATTCCCGACTCGTCTAATGGCTTCTATATTTTCTGTTCCTGAGCCTGAGATCATCTTGCCCCACCCTTTCCTTGGGAGCGAATTAGCTCATGGTTAATCACCGTGCTGCTAATTACATGCCTGAGTGTTTGGGGTTACACCTGAATCACGACTCTTTCAACACGTAGGCTGTTCCTCTTCAGAATTTTGGGGCGTTTGCGTCAGTGGTTCTTCGGAATGAATACATTTTAGGGGCACTTTTCCACTGGCAAAATGTAAAATACACCTTCACTCCATTCTTCCACCCCTCAGTTTTGATGCGTTTTCTAACCTACCTTATAAATCTGTTTTTAGTAATTAAAGTTGCTCTCTACTCTCTTGTTCTGGATTATGATGGAATATCCAGGCACCAAATGTGCAACAACAGCGGTTCATGTAAGAATTGTGTGTTTGGAGGCTTCCCTGGTTTCATTTTTTCTTTTTCCTGCTTTAAAATTCCATTTCTGGGCATGGCTATTAATGATCAGAGAGTTGCAGTGAGTGTTACTTCATTGTGAACACTCTTTGGGGCGCTTTGATGTTTCTGAATTAGAAGAATTCAGGTTGTTCATTAAGTGCTGGAATGACTTTTGTAGAGCTCAATCACGTTTGCTTCAGCCCAGTGAAAATACTGCTGTAGGTTCTTGCTAATGCTCGTGCCAAGATTTTTTTGGGGAGAAAACTTAATTTTAGAGAGGGAAGAAAAAAACCAAACCAACAACAACAAAAAGAAACCAAAACATACCCACAACCCAAACCACACCTGCCTGTTCCCAGTCGGTGTTTTGCTGGTTTTAGATACATTTAATTAAGTTGTTAGCAATACTGCAACTCATTTGTAGCACTTTAATTATAGAATTAAAGCTCCTGCTTTGATTTCCAGCGTTAGTTTGTGGAGTTACTTGAAAACTGTTCTTCACAGCTTGTAATAATTATAAATTGATTGCAATTAGCTCTTACTGAAGGTGTTTATTGATTAAGCAAGACCCTTTTCGTTCAGCTTTGAATATGAGCTTTTCCAGCCAGCTCTCTCAAAGGTGACCTCAGCAATCCAGGCCTGATAAATAGTTTATGACCCAGCTGCTATCTCCTCAAAATCTGCACTGATAAAAAAGGTACCTGCCTGCTCCATCCCTGGCCGGGCAGGGAGGTGGAAAAGAACCAGCAAAACGAGCTGGGGGTGTTGGAGCCCGTGGTAAATCCGTGCTGCTCCTAAAGCATCTTCCACCCAGTGCCTGTCCCCAGGCCAAAGCTGTGTGTGCTGTGAAAATTGTCTTGTGTTTCTCGCTGAAAAGAAGGTGTTACATAAGTTTAGTCTTTCGTGTGTGCATGAAATCAGCCCCGGGTGACGGATCCAGTTTGGGTCGAAGGAGCCCCTTTTTTCCTACCACGTAAAAGCTGAGGGTGCATCTGCTCTGTGCTGTGACTGATACCCACTTTCATGGGTTTACTATGAATTTTTCTCGTTATTTTGTAGCTTGGCCTGTGTGAAAATTAGAATTTAGTATTTTGCTGTCATTGAGGTGCAAAGTCCTGGAGGAATGATTGCTGCTCCTTCAGTCCCCTTTATGGAATACTGACCAAAATGGCCTGGGGATTTATGGGCTTGGAGCAAAATTCGTGTTTCCTGCGTCTTAACTCTCTCTGTGTTGTCTCAAAGGTGCTTCAAAGTGTGTGACAGGGAAAGTGAAGTGGCTCTCAGCCAGAATATTCTGCAGAAAAGTTGGTTTTACTGGTTTGGGTTCCTGGTGGTGGTAAGTGAAAGCCTGCAGTGTTTGCACACATGTTCTCAGTTTCAGCTCTGCAGAGCCACAGAGGGCAGGCAGCTGCCTTGTCCTTCCTGAGAAATGTTCTGTGGCTTCCCATTTTCTGAAGGGAGAGCTGTGATTTACTGGAGGTTCTTCTTGGATGACAAACTTGACAGGAAAAATCGAGGGGTGTGAGCAAGGATGAGGAGCCTCTGAGTTGGTGTTGCCCTTCTTAAAAGGTGTTTGCTCTAAACAGGTGAATTAAAAGAAAAAAAAGTTGTGTAAGTGTGGGTGCAGCAAGAAAAATATGTTGATAGGAAGATGTATTTGAGAGCTTCAGAATAAATTGCATTAAAGCCAGTAGAAAGCTAATTTTGAATTAAACCACAGTGATTTGGGGTTTTTTTCCATCATTACAAAACTACTGCAAGGTGCTCTAAAAAAGCTGGAGCAGATCTGATCTGTCGTTAGAGACCTTTGATGTGCAGCCCTGCAGATAGATCTGATTTAATGTGAATCACAGGCCTCATTTCCTCTTGATTTCAGTGGCAAAATAAAGCTGGGTGTGCAGAACGTGGGGCTTCAGGCTGGGAATTCCTGTGGCAGGGAGACAAGGAGCATTTTGGTGTCCCCAGCCAGCAGTGGGACACCTTTCCAGCCTGGGCTTACCCCACATAAATCCCTCAGGAGCCACCCACGGTGTGTGAGGTGCACTTTCAAAATCACTGAGGAGACTTGGGTGATTTCCATTTCTCCATTTCAGCGGAGAACGGGAGACCAGAAGCTTTTACTTGCGACTAAGTAACATTAAGTAAAGGCATTTTATAAATTAATAACTAACTCTAAGAGCCCGTTCTTTTTCTGAACTCTTCGAAGGGGTGTTGCTAATTAACACAGATATTAAGGTGTGATGAGGTCTGGTCCTGGCACAGAAACGCTCCAAAGAAGGTTCTGTGCCGTGGTGTTTGTGAGGTGTCATCCCTGCCTTCCCTGTGATATTCACAGCAGAGCCTTTTGAAACACTCACAAAGCAAAGCAGTGGATAAATATATTTTAAATCACATTAAATTTTTGCTCCTGGGAGGGAGATGTGGTGCTTCTTGAAGTGCTTTGACTGGGATACAGGAGATGCAAGAAGGATGTTTGGTGTGAAGCACCTCTCCAAATTGTGCTGGTTAATGTTATTTTTGATCTTCTGGTACTTTATTGTACTTCTGGATTAGATTGTTTTTTTTTTTAATGTGGAAGTTTCCTTATGTTTTTCTGATTCCTCAGTGGGCAGTTACTCAGGGCAGATTCCTCAGTTACTCAGGGCAGATTCCTCAGTTACTCAGGTGGTGTAAAGGTGTCTGGAGTTGCCTGCTCTCCAGCTCCAGAAAAACAACAAATTTGGGTTTTTCCTTTGAGTTATGTTAGAAGTGAGCTTTGAACAGGTCATGCATTCAGGGCAGGAGTGAAAATTAAGAGGTTTGACCATACAAAATGTGTGGTGTGACTGTGCAAACACTCTGAGGAGGCGATGCTGGATAAGGAATGATCACCTTTAGCTGGAGTGGGAGGGAGAGGAAGGAACAGAGAAAGGAGGAAAAAGCATTTTGGACACTCAAAAGCTCCACCAAAACATTTTAATGTATGTAAGATTGTAACATAAGCAGTGATTTAGTTCCCAAAAATTAATTTGAGAAGGTTTTTTCACATTCATCTTATCAAAACTCGAGTTGTTCTCTTCATTAAAATATTAATGCTGACCTGCAGAAATTGGCTGGGAATTGTTTTTTTTTAAATCTGTTTGAAGGGAGCTGAAAGTCTGAGCTTTGTGTGCAGCATGTGACATCCTGGGGGTGATCCAGGGTGACTCCTTTGTCCCCCACCTGAGCTGATGTCACCGCAAACGCTCGGAGGGAGGGGAGGGCTCTTGACTTTGCAGCTCTTTGCAGCCCTGCTTTGCTCACTCTGGGCAAAGCTGCTGAGCTCGGGCACTTTATTTGTATAAATATTAAAAAATTAAATATATTTATTTTATTTTGACTTTGGGAACTTTATTTTTAGTTTAATGCACACACACACGGTGCCAGAGGGAGCGGTGGCACCGTGGGGGTGAAGCTCTGTGGGCACAAAGGGGATTTTTGTGCCTCTCTGGAAGGGGTGGAAGTGCTTGAGGGGCAGAGAAACGGTGCCGTGGTTTCAGGTGTTGGGGTGGGAGAGAAGCAGGCTCAGGTATTTTGTTCTGCTCCTTTAATTCTCAAACCAGGGTCCGGAACGTGGTGATTCTGAATAAGAACAGACACCTGAATTCTTGGAATTATTGCAGCCCTGCTGTGGTGGGTGACAGGATTTTATAGGGTTTTATTTCCTCAGGTGACAGAGATCCCTGGGAAATTTCTGGGAAGTTTGTGATATGAGAATGTTTTTATTTCTGGGAAGTTTGTGATATGAGACTGTTTTTATTTATTGTGCTTTTGTGATTTACAATGAAAACGTTGACTGGTCAGCTTCACATTCATGGCAATTCAACGTTTGGTGCATATTTATTGCATTTTTTTCTAGGACAGGCTCCTGCAATCGAGGTCTCTGACCAAAGTGCTGCTGCAGCTTCTGCTTTTGGGAAGTGGTCTTGAAACCGAATCAGCGAAGAGTTTCAGGCTTTTGCTTCCCCTTTCTTTTCAGAATTGTTGCTCAAGGACACGAGTGACGCTCAGGGAATGGCCTGAGTGTGCAAATCCTGCCAGAATGCAATTCCTGCCCGGGCTGTGCAGCTGACACCCACTGAAAGTTTAATTTCTGCCAGTCAGGAGATCCCACACAGGCCTGCCTTGAGAAGTCAGGAAATGAAACTAAAAGATTTTTTTGTGAAAGCAACATATTTACGTTTCTCAGTTATTTCTGCCTATGGGAATGGAGGAAAGCTCTCAAATATTTAAAATATAGGGTTTTTTTTTCATTTTGCTCTGCAGCAGCGCAGTGCTGTCTGTCATATTTTTCAGTGGGAAAGAAAAGAAAGTATTCAGCTGCTCTTCCATCCCTAAAAATGAGAACACGTGGCTATAAATGATGTCATTAAGAAATTGATTCCCTTAATATGCATTTCTCTACAATGAAACTATTTTTAGGTTATTTTTAGAAACTCATTATTTCTTTCGAAAATAGAAAAGTGGAAGAAATCTTAATACTTAGGTAGATAAGATGGAATATTTAATTTGTTCCCCCCCTCAGAGAAAATCGTGTGTTTCCTGTTCCTTTGCTTAAAATAACTTGATTAGATTAATGGGAAATGTTAAACATTATCAGTCTTTTAAAATGGATAATTGAGCTTGGAACAAAAGAGCTGCTACTTCCTGCAGGAGAAAACTCTCAGTGACATTTGTGCACATTCCATCTGTTTTGCTGGATGATCCAGAGAAGAGTTTGGGGTGGGATTTCAGGGCGAAAGGAGATAACTCTGACTCAGTTACTGGTGTTCTTCAGTTTGAGAAGATCCCTTTTCCCTTTGCTCTCCGTGCGTGGCGTCTCTGGAACGGCAGGAAGGAAGAGGGGCTGGATTTACTGCACAAAGCCTCGCTGTGCTGTTTCTGCTGTGTTTGTCAATACTGCAGTCCAAGTGTTAATATTTTAATATGCACACCTGAGCCTTGCTGATGCACACGATCCTGAGCTGCTTTTCTCCTAAAACGACTCCAGCGTTTCCCACGAGAAGCAAGGAGCTGGGACGCCTTTGGGAGGGAGCTGGAACGTGGGGTGGTTTCTGTCAGGAAGGGGAGGCTGGATTCTTGCTGGATGCTCCCAGACAGGCTTGGCACGGTGCTGGTGTAGGCAGGAGAATCTTTTTGTTGCATTCACTAAATATAAACCCCCCAGAGCTGTGGTGGGTGCAGGCAGCCAGTTTAACTCTGGCACAGCTTGGAGGGAACGGCGATGTGCCCTGTCCGTGTGTGGATGTGCCCAGCTGGGATTCCTCACTGGGCCCTGGAGCCACTTTTGGAGGCCAAAGATCCTAAAGCCTCACCAGAGTGGTTCTGTGCAGGCACAGTCTCAGAACACAGTGTATTCTGTACGCTCCCTTCATCGGTTTTTGGAACTTTATTTCTTTTTTTCCCCCCATTGCTTCGTGCCTCTGGCTGTCAGAACAAGGTGCTGGTGAGAGCAGAGCCTTGGGCCTTTGTGCTGTGGGGCTGTCACTGGTTCCTTGGGCCACTGCCTGGAGCTGTGTGATGGTCACTGCCTTTGTCCCCCGGCTGTGGGGCTGTCACTGCTGCCCTGGGCCACTGCCTGGAGCTGTGTGAGGGTCACAGCCCTGCAAAGGTGTGCCTTGGGCCTTTGTCCCCCGGCTGTGGGGCTGTCACTGCTGCCCTGGGCCACTTTCTGGAACTGTGTGAGGGTCACAGCCTTTGTCCCCCGGCTGTGGGGCTGTCACCGGTTCCCTGGGCCACTTTCTGGCGCTGTGTGAGGGTCACAGCCCTGCAAGGGTGTGCCTTGGGCCTTTGTCCCCCGGCTGTGGGGCTGTCACTGGTTCCCTGGGCCACTTTCTGGAGCTGTGTGAGGGTCACAGCCTTTGTCCCCCAGCTGTGGGGCTGTCACCGGTTCCCTGGGCCACTTTCTGGCGCTGTGTGAGGGTCACAGCCCTGCAAGGATGTGCTCCTGCTGCCGCTCCTGCTTTGGGGCTCCTGGTTATGTAACTGTGCCCTTCCTCCCCTGGCATTCGTTTGGTTGCTATGGAGCTGTTAAATAATTCAAGCAGGTGACTCCTTTCTGGAGGCAAACCTTCAGAAGAGATGATTTCTAGCAGGCTGTTGCCACGTTCCTGTTTTTAACCCTTCTCCTCTCCCGCCAGGAGGAAGATGAACCTGAAATCGGAGCGCAGAGGCATCCACGTGGATCAGTCGGAGCTGCTGTGCAAGAAGGGCTGTGGTTACTATGGCAATCCTGCTTGGCAGGGGTTCTGCTCCAAGTGCTGGAGGGAGGAATACCACAAGGCCAGGCAGAAGCAGATTCAAGAGGACTGGGAGCTGGCAGAGCGGTAAAAAACCTTCTTTTGTCCTTCAGGGTGACTCCACCGAATACCATTCCTGCCTCCCGTTTCCTAGTCCTGTTTGCTCTGGCTCGGGTTCATCACAAGCTCTCCAGCTCGACCTTGCCAGCAGGAATTAAAACCTTCCTTTTGATGCAAAGCTGGATATTTGTGACATTCTGGTATAAGAGGTTTGAAAAGAAAATCAGGGAAGGAATGAATGTAAATGCAGCCCAACCTCCCAGTGAATGCTTTAGCCTAATTTGCATATGCAAATACATATTTCTATCTAGCAATGAGAAGGGTTAAAGGGACAATTTTGATTAAAATACCTTTTGGAGATGGCAGTTATTTTCTTGGGCAGCACTATGGTTTTACATTCCATGCTGGTTAAAAAACTGCTTTTAGTCTTGTCTGTGGTCATTCTTTTAAACTGCAGGCTTAAGCCCAACAACATCAAAGCTTTAGCTTTACTAATTTAGGTAATTGTCTAATCACTTACTTTCTGCAAACCAATCTAGTTTTTCTCATGTGACAAATGCTTGACCCTGAAAATGGAAGATGTGTTTTCAGAGGTAGCAGCACAGACGTCATGTCATTGTTTTCCTCTGCCATAAACGCCTTAAACAGTTAATAAAAACTTTATTTTTCGGGCAGGTAGTTATGCTGCCAGTCTTGGATCACCTCTAAAACAAAGTGGGGTATTTAAGGAATTCTTTAATGAGTAGCTGGGCGATGCTAAAGGCACAGATAAGCTGTGATTGTTTGTTGCAGTGAACAGACAGGCTTGTCAGCACTGATAAGATACAATTCCTGCCTCAAGAGGTTGCAGATCCAACACTATTTAAGATCCATCTTGAGCTGGATGGATGTTTAAAGATGATTGCTCAGCCTTCCAGCATCTTGAAGGGTGATATAATGTAACCTATTTGAATCCTCCTGCACAGGAGGAAAAAAGTTGCAGCATTGCTGAATTTGCCCTCGTCAACTTTAGATTAAAAACTCGTTCTTTCAAAGTTTGCCTCATCCATTCAAGCAGATATTTATTACCAAAGCAGATTAGGACTACAATGATCTATTTCCCAAAATATTCCTGAGACTGGGACGGGGTATTTTGCTTTTGTGAGATGGGGAAGGGCTGCCTGTGATAACAGGTTGGGGAACTCAGTGTGAGGCAGGGAGGAAGGCAATGAATCTGCTGCTGGAAATCCTCCCCCGTGCCTTCAGAGAATTCAGGCTGTGACCTGAGGGGAAGGTGACCGTGGTTAAACCTCATTCTGCTCCCTTTTGACCTCACTATTTAACCCTGAGCTTTCCCTCGCTTTTCCCACTGCAGCATGGACAGGGTGGATGTCCTTAGTGAAGGGAGACGTGGCAGGAAGCAGGGAATGAAGATGGGCAGAGGGAAGAATTAACGAGTCAAACGAGTAATTAATGATTGCACTGATTGATTGCAATGATTGAAAGGAATCAACCTTTTTCTTGTTTCTAAGCACTTAAATCAGAGCTGTATTTTTCTAATTCCAGGCTCCAGCGTGAGGAGGAGGAAGCCTATGCCAGCAGCCAGAGCACCCAAGGGGCACAGTCCCTGACCTTTTCAAAGTTTGAGGAGAAGAAAACCAATGAGAAAACAAGGAAGGTCACTACTGTGAAGAAGTTCTTCACTGCTTCCTCCAGAGCAGGAGCTAAGAAGGGTAACTCCCCTTTGCTTTTCGTGCATTTGAAAATGAAAAGTGTTTTTGACAGATGTGTTGTTCTAAAAGGCAGATTAATGCTCTGTGCTTTGACTTTCAAAAGTTGGAGTAGTGATGCTTCTGGAGTGATTGTTGCTGAAAACACAGAAGAACCTGAGCTTTTGGGTGATGCCAGTCTTTAAAATAGAACAGCGCACTGCTAAACCTGTGTTTATATGGTATTATTCAGGAGTCCTTCCACTAAACAGCAAAAATGTGTTCCTGGTGGTGGCACTGCACTGCTGAGGGGGAGTTCCTTGTCCCTCTGGCACACATTCCAGCTAAATTCCTGAGTCAGCCATGGGGTCACACCAGGATTTAGGGCTGGGAGGGGGAATTCCTCCTGCAGAGAGCAGCAGAGAAGGTGCTGGCTGTCAGTCACCTCAGCAAACTGCTGTGTCTGAGTGTGGTAGAAACCCTGAGATAAAATAGCAGCCGATGCTGCCAGAGTGCCTCGCTTTGACAGGAAAAATGGGATGTGTGAGCAGGGTGCCTCGAGCTGCACATAAATGTGAGGCTCGCAGTGTTTGTGTGTGGGCTGGGAATAAATCCCAAGTTTGGGGTTGGCTCAGTGTTTGTTCTGCAGAATGTGTTACAAGCAGGAGTGATGAATGGCACTGCTGGCTTTGCATTGCAATAGCTCACACAGGCAAAAACTGGGAAATGCTGGGCTGTGGAGGAGGAATCCCAGAGGAAAAACCAACATTAATCTGTCTTAACCTTAGAGACCGTGCATCTCCTTAATTTGAAATTCAGCATGTTTCTGATTAGAGTTGTCCTGGTGCATGGCAGCAGCTGGCTACATGAGGCATTCACCCGTGTGTTAAACCTTTTGTTTTAATGTTCATTCTTCTCACCTTCCACCTTTTCTTTTTTTATCCCTTCACCACCTGTCCTGCCACGCTCCCACTCTCGGTGCCCTGCTTGCTTTGGCCTTTTTATTTCAGCAGCTCAAGAGAAAACCCCTAAGCAAGGACAGCTTGGGAGGGAGAGAAGTGCTGATAACATTCTCAGGGATTTGAAGGAGATTTTTACTCCCTCCTGGGAACTGGCTTCCCCTTCTGAAGGTAATGCAGCACAGCCTGGGCAAGCTGTCTGCCTGGTTTTAGTAAGCTTAGCTCTTAGCTGGGCTTTGCTAGACACAAACTAGGGTTGTGCCAGTTGTAACTCGTGCTCTTCAGCATGAAGATGGCAAAAAAAGCAAGTCCAGCATCCTGAGGTGATGTTGAATCTCTAAACCAACCTTTTGCTTTTTAGTAGGGAGTCATAGGACTAAAGGTGAAGCTTCTTTGAGCTCCACCTTAGGATTAGAATCAAAAAAATAAGAATTTTCTCAGAATTAGCTGGATTGTGTGCTGCTTTGTGTTTTTATAAAAAAAAAAGAATTCCAGGTTGCTGTTACAAATCTGATTATTATGAGTTGTGACTACTGAAGTTGGCACTTCCAGAACTTTGGCATTCTCAAGACATCTCCAGATGTTCGTTACATAAACCAAGAAGAAAATTTCGCATCGAGAGAAGACACTGGTTTCATTTAAACTAAAAGGACACCAGACCCCATGATGCAAACAGCTTTGAGAGCTCATCCTCCATTACTTGTTTGCAATCCTGACTTGTTCTGCTGGCTAAAGGAATGTGCAGATGTTTATCAAATGACAGGAAGCTGATGAAGGGCTGTGTGTAACAGAGCTGATGACAAGCCCAGTTTCACATTCCATGCTTGGACTGGGCTCTGTGGCCATGGCACAACCATAGTGAATCCCTGGAGTGCTCCTGCTCTGCTGTGACAAGTGGCTTTCCTGTAGAAAGATTTCAATATTAATTATGTTTATTCTTTGTGAAGCTGATCCTTCCTGAACTCTGCCCATGCTCGCTGCTGGCATTTTGGCATTTTTCTCTGCTGGGTTCTCTTTAACTTGGTGGAATTTCTTGGCTGTAATCAGCTTCTTTTTAGTTAGGCTGAATTCTTTGAGAACGCAGGACAAACCTGAGAATATTTCATTGCTGGAAGTTCATTTGTTCCTGCAGTCCTTGGTAATCAGTACAGATTAATTTTCCTTAAATCAGGATTTCAGCTCCAAGATTAATGAAGCTGCAACTACAAGTAGTTCTTGGTGTAACTCTTTAAAAGACAGTTCATTCTAAATAACATTCACTTTTTAATATTAATCTGCCTCAGCTGACTACATCTCTCTAGTAACTAAACAACAATCTAGTCTGAATTTGTGACTGAAAAAATAAGATTCATATTCCTTAAGGTCAAACAGTGAAATGAGGCTCATTATTTTTATAAAAGAGTGAACTCATTGTTGAAATAAGTAGATAAACCTTCAGCTGTACTGGGAAATGAGATCCGTGATTAATCACGGAAGAAATATCTGATAATTCTGCCCTTTTCTTTGTTTATTATTTCCAAATAAGCTTTCTGCTTCTCTAATGTTAAATGTGACAAATTTAATGAATGGCCACCCTTCAGCTGGAATCCTGTGTAGGATCTGGGATTCATGCAGTGAATCTTAGGCATAAAGGCAGAGGAAGGAAATCCCCTCTGGAAAAGTGTCCCTGAGTACCTAGAAAGGAGTTGGATTTGCACTCTCTGTCTCAATTGCTGCAGGTGGAATTTAAATATTTGCAAAACCTTTTCTGTTCCCGGCACTGAAATACCAGAGGTGCTCTGATGGTGCCTGACCAAGTTGTTCCCTGTGCTGAAGTGTGGAGCTTTGGGCAGAGGAGCAGAGTTTGGTACTCACTGGGTGACACAATTGGGATTTTCTGTAGTGCTGGGTCTCTTCAAAAACAAATAACAACCAAAAAAACCCCACTAAGCTCCCTTAAATCCAAACGAAACCAACTTAAACATATTAATCCCATTTATTTCTTTATCTTCTGGAGTTCTGCATGCTTGTTGAAAGCAGGATTTCTGTGCATGTGAAGTGTTTTCAGATTGAAAGCTGTGTTTGTCTCGTGCTGACCATGAATATTTTCATGTTTTCTGTCTCTCTGCTGCTTGCCTCTCACCACGTTCATTTCCACCACCTCTATTCAATCCCTCCATTTCCAACAGCGTTGGCTGGCAAGCTGAAAGGTGGGTGAAGGCATTGGAGCAGCACAATGAACCTGGAACTTGGAAAATCAGATGGTTTTTGTGGGAAACACCCCCATGGATGCAGCTCTGTCAGCTTGCAGTGCGCGTTCCGTGAGCAGAACTGCCCCGAGCTGCTTGGGGAGCTGCTTGGGAGCCCCTCGTGTTGGTGCAAGGAGTGTGGAGGCCAGGGAGAGTGGGAAAACCACCCCATTATCTTAAGGAATCTGCAGAATCCCAGCTGGAAACCTTAAATGGAGATATCTGAGCTGGGAGTGAGTGTAAGAAAGCCCAAAGCAAGCCCTTGTTGCTGTCATTTCTAATGGAAAAAGGCCATTAGTGTAACTGGGGGCGTGGCTCCAAATGTTCCACTTCAGTGGGACACTCAGTTTTGCTGGAGTTGTGTTTAGTGATAATTGCTGTGTTTAATAACATCCAGCGTTTCCCTGGCCCAGCTTGACAAATAAATGCCCAGTTGTCTGCACAGCTGGGAAAAAAAAACCAACCTGAAACGATAAAACCTTTCTGGATTTATCCAGCAGTGTCAAAAACTGATCTGCTGTGCCCTGAATTTTCCCAGCAGAGATCCAGGAGGCCAAGGCTCCCAGCCCTTCCATCCACAGGCAGGCCAGCATCGAGACAGATCGAGTGTCCAAGGAGTTCATAGAATTCATCAGGACATACCAGAAGCCTGGCCAGGATATCTACAAGCAATGCAAACTCTTTTTGGACACCATGAGTCACAAAAGGGTGAGCTCTGAATGCCTCTTGCCTGAATAAAATGGGGAAGCTGGGGAGAGGGGGAGGAAATGCTGCACTTCTTCCAGCAGTTGGGATTTTCTGAAGGGTAGCAGGAGCCTTCAGCTGGTGGGATTAATCAAAGGAAGATCTTGTGGCAGCTTTAAGTTCTGGCTGCCTTGGTTTTTGGGAGTTGGACCACAGGATCCTCCCGACCCCAAAGCTCTGCTTTGCGTCCCAGATAAATTAGTGCTGGCTAAACCCCACACAAATGAGTCTGTTCAGCGATATTCTACATAAATAAGACTCGTGGAAATGACAAGGTATCACCTGGTGAGTTTTTCGATACACAGAGTGGTTTGGGCTGGAAGGGAATTAAAGGTCAGCTGGTTCCATGGGCAGGGACACCTTCCACAGTCCCAGGTTGCTCCAAACCCCATCCAACCTGGCCTTGGACACTTCCAGGGATGAGCCAACTTCAGCCTAAAAACTTCTAAAGATAATTCAGCATCAGCCCACACCTCTCCTTTAATTTGGGATGGGGGATTTTGACTGTGCTGCTTTTTTTAATATGAAAAAAGGGTCACATCTTCATTTTCCATTTAAAAAAAAAGAAATCAATGTTCTTCAAATATTAATCAGTCTGTGGTGCCACCTATGGTTGGAATGAGTCAGAATTCAACACAACTTTTCTTTCCCCCTTTTTTCTCCCTTTCCTATTTAGTTCCTCAAATTATCTCCTCACAAGTTCTCATGGAATCTCACATTCCCTCTGCTCTGAAATCTTACTGACCTTCTATTTCTTTTCTTTTAGCTCAGTTCATTCTGAGCACAGGGTTTGTGAGAGCAGTGTGGGTTTATTTTTGGCTTCAAGCACTGAAGGTGTTCTCATTTCCTACTTCAGTCTTCTCAAAACATGGGATTTTTTACTGCACTTAAACCAGGCCTAAAATCCAGTCTCAGCAAGAGCTCAGACTTGTGTTCAGGAAAATATCCAGTTTTTGGCCTTAGAGAATTCAGAAGTCAAATTCTCCCCCCACTTTTTTTAATGTATGGTTTTATTCAGCCATTTAATGGTGAAAACTGCCTTAATTAAGGTAATTTTAAACCTTCAAACCTCCGTTATGTTCTTCAGGAGCTCAGTTAGCAAAAGCCAGTGTTTTTTCACAAATACCACTGTGAATATATTTCACAGTGACTTCATCATCAGGAATGTCTGCTGTAGAGATATCCCTTCAAATAATTGATGTTCTTGGGGGTTTTATAGACCATAAATTGTCTTTTGAAAAATTAGAGGTTAAATAGGGACGAGGATTCTGCTTAGTCTGAGTTGTTTTGTCAGTGCTCCTCAGGGAAAAAAGGCGTTGCACCTGTGCTAATATGCATTTATTCAGTAAATAAATACAAATCTTTCACCTATTAAAGAGCCAGTGTTGGCTTCTCCTATTTTTAAATAAAACTGAGCCACTATAAACACCTCTGATGACACCTCTGCATTCTCAGACTGTTACTGCAGCTGGACACTTGCCTTACACCAAAACAAAACAGGAGGTGTTGCTGCCAGCTCTGCCACGCTTCATCCTTGTTCTCTTGCAGGATTTAAGCATTGAGGAACAGTCTGAATGTGCCCAGGACTTCTACCAAAATGTAGCAGACAGGTTGCAGACACGTTGGAAAGGTACCAAGTTCTCCTTCCTCATCTTCCTGTTCCAAAAGCAAGGATGTAAAACGAAAGCCTCTTGAATTTTCAGTTAAAGCAAAGCATTCCCAGCTTTCAGAAATGCTGGGGACAGGTTCTGGTACCACAATTAGAATTGTTTTGTTCCCAGCAGCATCAGTTTTAGGAAGTTTTGCTGTCTAAATATTTGTTTTTACAGCTTTCTCTTAAACTCTCAGTGGAGTTTTGCCCATTATATTTTTACTTCCCCTTATATCCATTGATGAACTCAGCTTGGCTTGAATGAGTGGCATTAATTTGATGACATTTGGATTAAACTGGATTAAACCTTCCAAAGAGCCCTGGAATTCTTCATTTGTGGGATTTGTCCCTTTCAGTGCCCCCTGAAAAAGTGGAGAAGGCAATGGATGAGGTTGAGAAATACATCATGACTCGACAGTATAAATATGTTTTTTGCCCTGAGACAACTGATGATGAGAAGAAAGACCTTGCTGTCCAAAAGAGGATCAGGTAAGGCTTGAAAGGAACAAGAATTGAGCAATCCCTCATTCTGTAAATGAGCTCTGAACCAAACACGTTAAAAACCTTGTGCTGTGCACAGAGAAATGGCTTGTTAACCAGCAAAATTCCCATTTTATTTCAAATACAGAAGGAATTAATAGGTGGGATAATGCCAACCACTGCACTGGGAAAATTGGTTGGCTTTTGTTACATTGCAGCCAAAAAAAATTTTGAAAAAAAGGAAGTATTTTCTCTGAAAATAAATGACTTCAGTGGAATAAACTGGATAATGGCTGGAATAATGCCTCATTCTCACAAAGCATTCCTTGAGCCCTGAGTTCAGGAAGCAGCTGGTTTCAAACACCTGGATGTCACTGGCAGTGACAAGTTGAACCCTTTTTTTCCTGTCACAGGGCTTTGCACTGGGTGACTCCCCAGATGCTGTGTGTTCCTGTCAGTGAGGAAATCCCAGAAGTCTCTGACATGGTTGTGAAGGCAATTACAGGTTTGTGAATGATGAAGTTTACATTTACAGCTTTAAATTTAGTCTCTCTTGCTTGTTGAGGTTATTTTTGCTGTCGTCACAAGGGGGGTCCAGGCTGTTAAATCTGCAGGAATCTTTGTGGCTTTGGACTGGAATTTCATCTGTGGAGCAGGGATAATTCTCCACACTGAAGTGTTTAGGCTTAGCTCATCTACTTGAAACACTTCCCCACAGACACAAAGGATGCAATATCAATATTACCCAGCAAATCCTGCTTATTCAGTGCCTGATTAATCCAACTGGAATGATTCCAGGACTTCTTTCCCCTCACAGATATCATCGAGATGGACTCCAAGCGCGTCCCTCGGGACAAACTGGCCTGCATCACCAAATGCAGCAAGCACATCTTCAATGCCATCAAAATCACCAAAAACGAGCCGGCCTCTGCTGATGACTTCCTGCCCACCCTGATTTACATCGTGCTCAAGGGGAACCCCCCACGCCTGCAGTCCAACATCCAGTACATCACTCGCTTCTGCAACCCCAGCAGGCTGATGACTGGGGAGGATGGATATTATTTCACCAACCTGGTGAGTGCAGGAGGAACGGTGGCCTTGGACAGCAAGGTTTGGCTTTTGTTTGGAGGTAGGAATTGCCAGCAAAGGGAAACATGAATTAAAATTAATCTGCAAACAGTGGTTGAGGTTACTTAGAGCACAGCCAGTTCTATCTCCTCTCTCTTCCTTCTCTCCTGTCCAAACCAGAGCTTTGCTTTCTTTTTTTTTATAACTTTAAACCCTTTATTTGAAAAGTCTGATGCTAAGACTTAGGTGTGTTTTTAAGCTTCGAGGAGATCAGGGCTTTCTGTTCCTCAAACCCTGAGTCTGGGCTGTGCAGATGTTCCAGATGCAAAGTTCCCTCTTTGAGCCCAGGAGAGTTTCTTGAAGGCACTGCAGAATTAGGCCAGTCATGTGTGGAGGTAAACAGGTTTTTTTACAGCTTCTCCAAGAGGCATTTATTGGCGTGCTCTGCATTTTATCAGAAAGAATTTCTGAATTTATTTTTCCTTGAGGGAAATTACAGAGTTGAATGAAACACTTGGAATGTCAAAAGTTCGTTTCAGTAGGAGCAGAGCATCCACAAAATGAGCTGGGCTTTGACATTCCTTCCTTCAGGAAATTAATTAATTAATTAATCTGCATAGCAGGATCAGCTGATTAAATAATAAACTGCTCCTTGCCATGTCCCTGCTGTTCCCTCACCTCCCAAACACGGGGAGCCTGAGGTTTGCAATGTACCTTGGCAGCTCAATTTTTGATTTCTTCAAACTTTTGGGGGAGAGGAAAGAGTTTGTAGGAACTGTGTGATAAAATTAACTTCTGGAAAAGCTCATTTAGGGTATAAAAAAATATTTAAAATAAGAGAAAGAATTAGGACTAGAATTCCAGTCTGTGGTGATTCCAGTCCTGCAGTGACGCTGTCTCTGTTTTGTTCGCAGTGCTGTGCTGTGGCCTTCATTGAAAAACTGGATGCTCAGTCTTTAAATCTGAGCCAGGAGGATTTTGATCGTTTCATGACGGGCCAGACCTCCCCAAAAAAGCAGGAATCTGACAGTTTCTCCCCTGACGTGTGCCTGGGCGTGAAGCAAATGTGCAAAAGCTTAGACCTCCTCTCTCAGTTGAATGAGAGACAGGAAAGAATTGTCAGCGAGGCCAAGAAGCTGGAGAAAGACCTCATCGACTGGACTGACGGGATCACCAAGGAGGTGGAAGATATTGTGGAGAAATACCCCTTAGAAATAAAACCAAAAAGTCAAGCCTTGGCAGCCATTGACTCTGAGAACGTGGAGAATGACAAGCTGCCCCCACCACTGCAGCCTCAGGTTTATGCAGGATAATTTTCCTCAGCTAGTTGGGAAGGGAAGGAAATTTAAGGCTTAGAAAAAAAAGAGCTTAAATCAGTACATTTTTTAAAGGTACTTTTTTTGTTGTTTTGTTTTGGTTAAGTGTAATGAATTGTATTTATTTTAGTCCAGTAGATTTCTATTAGGCTTTGGTGGGTTTTTTGAACTGAATTTCGATTTTCTACACAAACTGGTGTAATTTTTAAGCAACACTAGTCCATTGACATCTCTCCTGAAAGCTTCCTTCTAAGCATGCACTTAATTGTTTTTAATAATTACTTTAACTTGAAGCCAAGTTCCAGCAGGAAAAAAAAAGAAAAGGTACCAATGTTAGTCTGAACTCATTCTGTAGCTGTAAAGATGAACTCTATATTGTAAAATATGTAAAATTGTAAATAGATTTCAAATCTAATGTCCCAACTGTGCATGAGCTCGTGTGTGAGTGAAAATGATCTCCAAATGTTCATTTTAGCACCTTTCAGTTCTATCATGTTGCAGTAAAGAGGCAAAAAAACGCTGCTGGAGTTTGGATAACCTGGAGGGGAGAAGTGATGAATGGCAGGGCATGTTGTTGGAGTGATCTGCAAACTTGAAAAATCATCTTAATCTGCTTCGTTTAAAAAAAAAATATTATTTAAAAGTTGACATTTCTTCATTTAAATGCTCTGTCAGAACACCTGGTAGCCTTGAGTGGTGCACTGAAGTGCTGATTTTACTGCTTTGGAAGGGAATGTGGGGCCAGAAATCGAAAATATTACAGGAATAAGAAGAAGTATCTGTATTAAAAACTGCATAATGTGGAACAAAAAAGGGAGAGGGGAAAGAGACCTTGAAAAAGATGCTCCAGAAGTGGCTCTTCTGGTCACTTCCATCAGAGGGACAAATTTTGGTTGCTTTTTTGACAATCCTGGTAAATAAATAAATAAATTCATGTAATTCGAGGTTGCTTTTTAAGAAGGAGCAGAAAAATGCACTTTATTTCCATGCAACACCAACGTTCTGCTCTTCAGAGACCCCTTTAGCACCTTGAACAGTGAGCTAAAAATGGCTTTTGTGTCACTAAAAATTCACATTGGGGTGGAAGAAGAGCTCACCCCACAAAAAAATAACCTCTGCAGCAGGACTTTGAAACATTTTCTGTGTCATTTGAAATCTCTTCCAGCTCCAGCCAGCCCTGAACTCCTCTGTGCACCTGAGATACCGAACACGAAGCTCGGCTGGAACTGCTTTTAGCAATGTTTAATTCTTGCCACCCAGGAGGAAAGCGCCTACCTCTTGATTAACTTCCACTTCATTAAAGCACTGCTCCTATTAAATTTGCACTGCAATAACTTCAGACCACGACTGTGATTTGTCCCTTTTCTGGCAGTTTTTTTAGCCTTTTTTGATGAACTATGCACCACCCCTGGTGTTCCAGAGAAGCGGCTGCAACAAAAAAAATCAAATTATTCCGTGTGTCACCACGCCCAAATCGCTTCGGTAAATAATCCCGGGATTTATTTAGTTCGGGTCTAAACACCAGGTGCTAATTCTGACATCCAGGTTTGTCCCGAGGAGGGGAGGGGGAAGCAAACTTCCAGCTATTGTGTAAACGAGCGTGTTTAAATAAAAGCGTGGCCGTTCTGCCCTCGTTAATGAGTCCCTAAACCCCTCCTCAGCTTTTGTTATTTTATTAATGATTCATGGCCAGATAATCGCGGCTGCTTCTGCATTCTCTGAGTCGGGAGACGACAATTCTGGGCCCTTCGACTGCTGGGCTGGGTAACGAGGTTTATTTCTATTTCTATTTTTATTTTTATTTTTATTTCTATTTTTATTTTTATTTCTATTTTTATTTTTATTTCTATTTCTGTTTTCTCTGCGGAAAGGTCACTGGAGTGATGAAGCACTGAACAATTTGCAGCTGAAGTATCTCTTTTTCATGTGCCGTGTTGTCATCAAGCCGCTGAGGCGGGGATGTTTTAAGTGAATAAATCGGGAAAGGTGGATTTCCATGGCCCAGCTGGAGTGATTTCCTCCCTGGAGTAATCCCTGAGCAGGGCTGGAGCACAGAGGCGTTCACAAAGTTTGGCCGAGACCCCAGCGCTGCAAAAAAAAATAGCGAACCGGAGTTTAATTGAAATATCACCCCTTTAGAGCGATTTAAAATACAGCTGTTGTGCTGTGCCGACAGCCACGGTATCGGAAATTGGCTTTATTTCACCCACTCTTAGTTCAGTATCACTGAAAGCAAAGACTGCGGCTCATCAGATTAATTAATTAATTAATCTATTTATTTATTTATTTATTTATCGTAAAATACCTCTTTGCATGTGACCTGCCCGGGTTTATTTCGTTTGGCGAGGAAGGTATTTCAGGGGAAATGCCGGAGTCGTTAACGGTGATTATCTCTCGTTTCTGATCCCCGTGGGGCTGCTGGAGTTTCCCCTTCCCAAAGCGTTTTTAGGGAATATTTTTCTCCCAATCTTTAGGGAAGGTTTTCTCCCAGCTGCTGGGGACACATTATCCTCGTGGGAACGTCACCATCATCACCGTATTCCCATTAATAACACTAATTATTAATAATATGCAATGATCCATAACAACGCGATATAGAACGATGATATTATTTATCACGATAAATATCAATTAAGATGGTGATGGCTGGTTTGCTTTAAGGATTTAACCCTGAGCACTTTCAGGCACTGGGCACCTTTAGGACACGTAACAAAAGAGATGTTTTGGGGTAGTTTTTAGAGGAAAAGGGGAGGGGAAAGGCGGGGAGCGTCCTGAGGGACGCGGGGAGGGCGGGAGCGGCGCCCGCGGGGCTGCGGCGCCCGGGCCCGGGGAGGGAACGCGCTGAGCGCCCAGGCCCGTTCCCGGTGCCCTTCCAGTGCCNGCAGGACCATGGTGCAGAGCCCGCCCGCACGGCAGCGCCGCCGCCTCTGAGCCCCGCCCGGCCCGGGGGCCTGAGCCCCGCCGCGGACGCCGGTAAGGAGGGGACGGGGGCGGCTCTGCGGCCCGGCCTGCCGGGGGATGGGGTCGCCGTGAGGCCGCTCCGGGGCTGGGGGGAGCGGGGGGAGCACCGGGAGAGCCCCCCGGGAGCCTCGGGCCGCGGCATCGCTGCGCTGNGGCACTGGGCACCTTTAGGACACGTAACAAAAGAGATGTTTTGGGGTAGTTTTTAGAGGAAAAGGGGAGGGGAAAGGCGGGGAGCGTCCTGAGGGACGCGGGGAGGGCGGGAGCGGCGCCCGCGGGGCTGCGGCGCCCGGGCCCGGGGAGGGAACGCGCTGAGCGCCCAGGCCCGTTCCCGGTGCCCTTCCAGTGCCATTCCCGGTGCCGTTCCGGTGCCGTTCCCGGTGTTATTCCCAGTTCCGTTCCCGGTGCTGTTCCTGGCGTTATTCCCGGTGCCGCCGCCGGCCCCTCCCGCGCTGCCGGCACCGCCTCAATCTTGTCCCCCCCGCGCCACCGTCGGCGGGTGAGGGGTCAGGGCTGCGGCCCGGAAGCGGCGGCGGAGGCGGGGCCCGGTGCCGGGGCCTGTCCGTGTGTCCGGCCCGGGGGCTGCCCGGG
>VZTF01006652.1:104541-123017 GCA_013397755.1 Cnemophilus loriae
CATCGCTGCGCTGCCCCCCGAGCCCCGGGTCCCGGTGGGGCTCGGGGGGATTTGGCTCGGCTGGGGGGTCGTAGCTTTGGTTTATCTTTATCCTTTACATTAAAAAATTAATTTAGGAAAGGTTGTCAGCTTGGAGTTTGTATGCGTGGCGTCGTACGAGGAAAAAAAAAAAAAAAACCAGTGAAAAATAATAATTTCTGTAGCACTAAAAATAGTTCTGTTTCAAAATAGCTTCTGAACGGCGGTTCCTGCGCTGGGCTTTTTTTTGTGTGGTTGTTTTGGGATTTTTTTCCCCCCCCAATTTTCTACATACCCCTATTTCATTCTCTTTCACTTTTTTGGTGCGGGGGGGTTTAACTTGGCTAATGATCTCATGATGGTTTTAATAATAAAATTCCCGGTGCAGCATGCCTGGAACATGGCTGCTCCATCCCTGCCGTTCCATCCGAACCGCCCTGGGGAAAAAATACATTACAGCACGGCTGGGATTTTTTTTATTTTTTCCTTTTGTTTGCTCCTTAAAGGTTTGTCTTTGGGGAAATTTATTTGCAGGATTAGCTCTGGAGGTGGAATTAAGCGGGTAAATTCGCCCTGGAGCGTAGATAAGGGTTCATTAAGGTTCGCTCTCCACATCCTCGCCGAACTTCCCCGAAGTTTGGCCGCTGCAAGGACGCGGTGGGGAGGAAAACCTGGGCCTGGCTGTTGTGGTGAATGACGATTGCAGCTTTTCTGGAGGCTGAGTTACGGGAAATACTCGCCAGTCCATCCTTGTGCCTCTGGGCAGGACACAACGGGCCGGGTTTCACCGGGTGGGTTTTGCTGCCGCTTCCCCGCACCTGCCTTTGCCCAGGTCTCTGCGAAGAATCAGCTGCTGGCCGCGGTCCAGCTGCTGCCCAGCAGGTGTGCACGGCACAGAGACAACTTCTGTGGCAGCCTGAGCACAGATAATGCTGAATCGTGGCTGGAAAACGCTCCCTGAGCCCGGCCCCGAGTGCCATCCGAGAGGATTAAGGCCCGGGCAGCTTTGTTACCTGCCGTGATTTGAGGAGTGGCCCTGGTGGAATGTAATTCTTCTTTTCCACTTGAAAGACAAGAACTTGAAAGGCCACCTGATCAGACAGAATTGTCCCTGTGCTCTGAGAGTGCCCGGGAGCGGCTGAGGGCAGGGGACAAACAGAGCTCGGTGTCCTCTGTGAGCCGGGGACAGCAGGGACAGAGCCTGGCACATCCAGCACCCCGCGGTGGGCACCCCTGAGCTGATCCTGCGGATCTGGCACCTGGGATCATCTTCTTTTTTTATTAAATAACATCACAGGTTTTGTAGAAACGAAGCTGTTCTGTCGATTGAGCCCTAAACTGTTAATGAACCTCGCTGGTGTCAGAATTGTGTTGCTTTTCCCAAACCTCCCCTTGCCCAAAGCACGGCTGGGTGGGAGTTTATTTTCTTTTTAAGACCGTCCTGAGCTGTGAATAAAGCTGGTTCCTGGGGCTCTGAACTCCCAGGTTTTGTTTTGGAGGAAAACTTGGGTGTGTCGTGGCATTTGGGGGTTTGTTAATCTGTGAAATGGAGAGTGGCCTCAGAGGAGTTTGGGCTGAGGAAGCTGAGGTCCTGTTTCCTTTGAAGCACACGGACATGATAATATTCCATCCCTACCTTGATATCTCAGCTGTTGCCCAGGTCCCTCATTTCAGTTGGTTTTGCTGCTGTTTCTATGTCCATCAGTGGTCACTGGCTGTTTTGCTGCTTCTCTCCCTTCTTTCCACACCCAAACTCTGATTTTGCCGTTCCCCAAAGCTGCCATTTCCTCAGCTTGTCAGTCATTTTTCTGCTTGTGATTCAAGCTGTGTATCTGTCTGCATCCCTGTCTCCTCACAGTTCTCGTTACAGACTCAAGAGCCTTTTCCTGGCATTTCTCTGCACTTTCACTGCTGAATTGGGTCCCACTTTCCTTAACGAGTGGCTTTAATGAAGTCAGCAATTAACCTCGAACTGATCACTCAACCCATTTCTGATTATTGAACAGTTACTGAGAATTTCCACACTTCTTGGTTAAAGCCACCCTGTGGTTTTTGGCTGCTGTCAGTTCAGTGTGCACCGAATTTGATTTCTCGTGGATCTTTAAAAATCCTGTAAAACGGAATAATTTTACTTTTCCTTTCCTCTCCCGGTTTCTCATGCTAGGCAGCAGTAACCAGAATAGCATTTTTAATACAAATTC
This sequence comes from Cnemophilus loriae, assembly GCA_013397755.1. NCBI lineage: Eukaryota > Metazoa > Chordata > Aves > Passeriformes > Corvidae > Cnemophilus > Cnemophilus loriae. The sequence goes on from VZTF01006652.1 coordinate 106,761, forward strand.
AAAGCCCTCCAGTCCATTATTGTGTGTTTTATTGCAGTCTGGGTGATTTGGGTGGTGGTAACTCACGTTGGAAGTCATGACTTGGAAAAGCTGGAAGGTTTAAGAATGTGAAGTGGATTCATTCCCATGGCACAGGCTCTTGGCAGACAGGGCTGCCTGCTTCAAGTTTGGCACCAAAATGTCTGATTTTCAACCAGAGGTTGGGTTCATTTTGATTTTACAGCTGGGTATGCTTTTAATTATGTTTTTCACTTCTAGCAAAAGTCAGAATTCAGGGTTCATTGAAGCAGGGAAAAAAGGCTGCCTCACTCTATTTCTGCTTCCTGACTTTTAACTTTCCTTCCCTTTTCTCATTCGTCATCTTCTAAGAACTCGTAGCACATAAAAAAATACTTGGAACTTGTTTGGATTTGTCCGTTTCTGCACGAACTTTTCTTCCAGTGGGAAATGAAAATCAGCTTTGCTGTCCCCAGAGTATCAGCTGGCACAAAGTTCAGGTGCTGGTGGTGAATCCACCAGACTTTTTGAACAACACAAGACTGTTGGGAAGGGCTGTCAGACACAGATTGAGTAATATTTGTTTTCCTTTTTATTTTTTTGCATCATTGACCTTTTATTTAAAGTTTTCTGTCATTATAGAGAGTTGAAGTCAGGAATTTGGGTGTTTAGAATTCTGTATCAATTTTATCTTTAAAATTTTCTATCACTGACCAAATTGCTTGCCTTCCTTGGCTTTGTTTCGTGGGCAGACCTGAAATGTTTGCTGTTCACGCCCCTCTTGGGGATGTTGAAATGATTAATTAAGCTTTGAAAAGTGTTTTGAGAGGTGAAAAGAAACATTTCATGCAAGTATGAAGCGTTTGCTTCTTTCTCTTCATGCAAGTTCCTGTTTTTTGTTCATACTCTGCATCCTGATCCTTTTTCAGGACACCAGGAGGAAGGAATGTCCTTTTCCACAGGTGCTGTTCTGCTGCTACCCTGTGCAGTGTCCTCTGTGCTCTCTGCGTATCCAAAGCCATTTTCCTGCCATTTTCAGCTCCCAGGCTCCAGGAAAAGATGGGGTTTTTTATCAGTAAACTTATTTGTGGATCAAATAACTCAGCAAACTGATAAGCCACTGCCTGGCTCGAGCCAGTTCCCTGTCCTCTCCCACTGGAGCAGATGTTTGTGCACATCTGGCTGCTGATCTCGGGGTTATATTTGGTTGGATTCAAGGATCCAAGGTGATGTTTCCATGAAGTTTCCTCCTCCACACGCCCTGATTGCTTCTGTCCCTCTGAGCTGTGGAGAAATCTGCTGGCATTTCCTAGGGGGTTGTTGATTTTTGGTTTATTTTCACGCTGGAGGAGGGGAGGAGGCTCGGCTGGACAGAGGTAGTGCTGTGCTCTGGAGGATTCCTTGAGGATCAATTCCTCCTCCCTGCCTGCCCTCCTGCTGCTGGGGAAGGTTTTAGGCTGTGCAATTTCATCCCACAGGGATCCACGCTTCCTAAAAAGATCATCTGAAGCTGCTGCAGATCCTGGCACCTCTATTTTCCCACAGATATCGGGATGGTAAAGTCGCTCTTCCTTACACTTGGTCTGGAACCTCACCACGCTGTCCCAGAGCCGCCTCTGCAGCCTGCCCAGATCCCTTCCCGCACAGCCTGGTGCCACTGCCAGGCTTGACCCCATGTCCCTGTCACCCTCAAAAACATTAAACAGCACCAGCCCCAGCTCACACAACTCTGATTTTTATTTCGCTTCGCTATTTCAGTATTTTCACTCTTAGACATCAGATTTGAAGAGGAGAAAACCAAACGAAAGAGAATTTTGGTACCTGCTGCTGTTTATTGTTGTTAAAGGAGAGGCACTTTGAGATGAACACCGCTGCTTTGTTTGCATTTATTTCTGGATGCTTTCCCATGGTTTGCTTGATCCGTGTTTATAAATATTCTTCTGGCACACAACATTATTTTCATTCAAAGTGTTTAACCCTTTTCCTAAGCCTGTCGCACTCCTGGTACTTTGAAAATACAGCTGATTAAATTTTTTGAGCTGCACAGCTCAGTTTAAACACTGTTCTGTGCAATGAGGTGTTCAGGCTTGGAAAACGTGGGAGATCCTGAAGGAGCAGTGCTGGGATAAGCAGTGCTGCCTCCTGCCCTTCTCCTCCACCCAGTTTTCCTCCTTAGGATATTTCAGTGGTGCTTTTATATTTAAACCCCTGCTCTAGAGTGATCACCTTACCTGCACAGCAAGAAGGGGAAATATCTGTGAGGAAATTCCATCTTTTTAAGCTCTCCTAGTGGCAGGATGGTAGTTGACATTATTGACAAAAATGTCAAACGACTTTGATCTCTTTGAAATTCATGTCTGGGATTTGTTGGTTTTTTTTTTTCACTTTGGCAGCTGCAGTTTGGCTTTCAGTACCTGCTTTAGGACAGCATATGTGGTTTTTATTGTTCTTAGGAATTCAGCTCCTTTGATATTAAGCCTCCAAATGGGAATTTAATACTTCAGCTGTGACTCATTGCATTGACTTTTTGGTCTTTGCTATAGGCTTCAAGATTTTCCTTGTTTGTAATTTAGGCTTGAGAAACTCATCAGTCTGTTTCAGCAGCTTCCTTTTCCACACTCTTTCATACACAAATCAACAGGAATCCACAATGTTACTCCTTTGAGGTTGCTGTCAGGAGCTGTTTTGGAGGAAAATCCCCCAAATTGTAGAATATTTTCTTGCTTTTCAGTCGGCTGCCCAATTCTGTGTTTCCCTTGCACTCTGACAGATTAAACTGTTGTACTTCCACCCTTTACCACTTTAATCTTTTTCCCTGCTTGGCTTTGTAGCTCCTGATTTAAGAGCACAACATCTCCAGGGTTTCCTGGCGAGTTCCAGCAGCTGTAACTCCAGCTGAACATCCCTCACTACCCAGCAATTACCTTGGAGCTGCTGGCCAATGTTCCAGCCCGGCAGTTTTCATTCTTCCCCTTGCACTTGAGCTCCTTGTTCGGGCTGACCGGGGAGATTTTTATTGCACCGAGTATTAAAAGGCTTTGCTGGAGTGGGGAGAGGCAGCAGCAGTCATTAGAGCCACTCACTAAATTATTTATTTGGCTAAAAAGTGAAAGCTGATCTCGCCTGCCTGACCTGCCAGGAGGTAAAAGCATTGTTTTGGTTGGGGTTTTTTTAACTCTGTGAACAAGAAATGAAAGTTGAAATGATATTCTTGAAGTTATTCATTTACACAGAGGAGGAAGTTAATTACGAGATCTGGCAGAAGAATTGGGATGCATTGTGATTCTAACAGAGAGGAGTTTAAGGAACCCTGAAAATCCATGTACATGCACTGATGTGGATCACAAATTCTGTGATAATTAAAGTTATTTAAGCACTTTGATAAAAATGTCAGTAATTCTTCAGGCAGCAGCATGGAAACATTCATCCTTGTGTCCCATTGCTATTTTCATGTCAGCCCCAGTACTGAAATCCACAGTTATTCCCTTTTCCCTCCCCAGTGCTCCAAAGGCACATTACTCCTCGGAAATTGCAGCTTATAGCATTTCCTAATTGCTTTCAAAGCCACTGAGTTATGGCAGCATATTAAACAACTGGCACTTAAAAGCTGGTGATCTCTTACATAAAAATATTAGCCCGAGTATTTCTCTGTGTAGGATTTTCAGCACATCCCAGGTTTTTTTTATGGCTGGTTTTAGACCCTGTGGTAAACAAATTCTAATGGAACTGCTGGAAACCCCTTTAAAAAAGGAATCCCAGCCCTGGATGTGCTGTGGGTGACACTGAGCCCTGATTAAAAGCTGCAATAAACCCTGCATCTGTGTTATTCCCAAAAGGAAATTCAGGAGGGGACGCTGCCTGCAGCTCTGCTTTGGGTTTAGGTTTTGATCTCCTTCCCTCTCCCCGTGTGTCTGCCATGTTTCTACAAGGAGTGTTTGGGATTTTGCTTCGGGATGGAGCGTTTGGGGTTTTTAACTCGGGCTCTTGGAAGGAATTTGCTGCCAGGGACAAGATAGGCAGAACGTGAAGGGCGGATCATTCCCAGCACGATCCCTGCCAGCCCCAGCTCTCCCTTCCCCTGCCCCTGCTGCCTCCTGACACCTTCCCTGCCCTGGCTGGCTGTGCCACAGCTGCTCTGGGACACAGTTCTGGTAAGGTGCACATTTCTCATCACCTTTTCTTGCCTTCTCTTCCCTCTCCTTTCCCTGCTTTTCACTCTGGGGTTGTGGAGATGTTTGCAGCAGCCAGTTCTCACTGAGAAAAACTTCCCGGGCTTTGCAGGGCGGATGGAAAGGGGTTCAAGGTGCAAAATAACAAACCCGGGATGTGATGTTGAGCTCTGGAGAGCTGTGTCTCAGCAGCTTCCAGCCAGGAGAGCGAGTGGGGAGTCAGCAGGCACAGCCCAAGGTTGTGTTGTTGGCACTGCACCTCTGGCTCTTCTCCCTGCCTTGGGTTTTCCCCTCTCCGGGGCTCTTTCGCAGGTTCTGTCCGTATTTATTCTGTTAACAGGAACTGAAGCGTTCCTGCCAGTAAAATCCTGAGTGTACACAAGGAAGTTGGGATCATTGTGCTCTGTGGGTTTGAAAAAGGCTTTGTCTGAGTGCTTGTCCTTTACCCTTCTCTTGTTTTCTCTTCAATCAAGAGATCAGATCACAGATCCCTCCCCGCCTTGCCCTGTCCCTCTCTCATCCTCAGAGCTGCCACTTTCCAGCCCTGCTACACCTGGGTTGTAAATGCCAATGATGGGAGTCGGTGGGAATCACCCGGACCTGCAGGGAGCAGTCCCTGCCCTAATTAAATGTTACCAGATCCGTAGGGGTGCTCCTGCTTTAACCCTTGCAGTGCAGAATTCTTTCTGCCTTTCCCTGTGGGTTTTGGAGATGAGCAGCACGTTGCTAGGAACAGCTCCTGCCTTGGTGGTTTAGCTGGGGTGAAAAGCCTTTTCAGCAGGGATTTTAGGTAAGACAAAGATGAGAGGTTGGCTCGGAGCTCCTCCTTGCAGAGCTTCTGAAGGAGATGTCACAAGGCTGCCCTTTAACATCGGGCTGTTTGCTTTTCCCTGGGGAAAGCTGATACAGTAATTTGGGTCTTTTTGCTCTGTAGATAAAAATTCAGGAGGGGAATCAGACCAAATATATTTGGGGCGAAATTTAATGACATTTCCTCAGCGTGTAATGTCCTGGCTTTGCTTATTGACAGAACAAAAAAGTTCTAGGTCCTGCAAGAATTAAATAAAGACCAGGAGTCTTCCAGCCTCCACCTTAATGCAGTTTTTGGGTCTTTCTGCCCACAGGATTCTTGATGCAAAAGCCTAAAATGATGTAGGGCTGCTTCTCAGATCCTGCTTTGAAAATAGAGGCATTTGGGATGGGGTGAAGAGGGATCCTTAAGGCTCCAGCCTCAGTTTGCAAAGTTTGATTTGTAATTTGGTGCCTTCAGACATGACTGGCATTAAAATGTAGCAGTGATACCCTGCCTGGGGAAAGGCAAGAAGTGGCTTTATTGCTTATCAGCGATGCTGGGCCGTGCTGGAAGCCCTCATTCCTTCAAATCTGCTCCCAGCTGGCAGTTTGAGGCCGTGGGAAGGTGATGTGGAGCCTGTTGTGGTCGCTGCTGGATTCCAGGGTCACACTGTGTGCTCGGTGACCAGCACAGCCACGTAATTGAATCTCATTTTGTGCACCATCCCATTTCTCGCTGCCAGACTTCTGTCTGATGTGATCCAGCACCCTCAAGCTGTAACCCACAGTCCGGTGACTCTGTTGGAACCTTCTTTCCCCTCAGGTGAGCAATCAGAATAATGTTCTACATAAACCTGTTGGAGAACCTGAAGGTTTATATCAGCAGCCGCCCTCCGCTCGTGGTCTTTATGATCAGCGTGAGCGCCATGGCCATCGCCTTCCTGACGCTGGGCTACTTCTTCAAAATCAAGGAGATCAAATCGCCAGAAATGACAGAGGTACGGGGTTATTAATTTGGAAACCATGCCTGAAGTTAATTAGGGTTTTTTTTTCCTGCTTATAGAGAGCACGGGGTTGCGTGGGGGATTGTCTTCGTTGTACTTTCAGAAGGGCTGTTGGGGTGAATGCTTGTTAGTCTTGTTTTATATCGAGGATGAGCCCAAATCACCTGTCAGGGATCTTCCCTGCTGTGGAACCTTTCTGTTTGTTATCTGGGGTCACTTAGCTGGTTTGGGGAACTTCCTCCCTCAGCACTGTCCTGTAAGGAGGGAAACCTCGGCAGGAACCGCTCACCCCGGAGCGTGGTGAGAACACACCAACTTTCCTTTCTAGCTCAGGGCAGGGAGCTGGGATCGAACCCGTCTGACTTCTCCAAACTTTGCTGCTGTTGAGGCAGCCCTGCTGGTGTTGGTGTTGCTTTGTGAGCCGTGTGATTTTTGTTCAATGGCCTGCAACCGGGCGGGATGGGACCGAGCGAGGCGCGAGCTCCCTCATCTGCTTGAAACCTCCCCCTTTGTTTTAAGGACTGGAACACTTTCCTGCTGAGGTTTAATGATTTGGACTTCTGTATATCTGAGAACGAAACCTTAAAGCACCTCCTCAACGACACCACAACTCCAGAGAGCACCGTGACCAGCGGGCAGGCCAGGTCTTCCACACAGTCCCCACAGACCCTCGAGGACTCCGGTCCCATCAACATCTCTGTCACCATCACGCTGACCCTGGACCCGCTCAGACCTTTTGGGGGATACTCCCGCAATGTCACACACCTCAGCTCCACAATTTTTGGGCACCAGATTGGACTTTCAGGTAGGCAAAGGCTGGACCTTTAAAAATTCAGGTTACGGTTGGCTTTTAGAGGCTTTTTTCTAACCTTTCGCGAGGGGATTGGCTTCAAAGTGAAACTAAGTAGGTTTAAATTAAATATTAGGAGGAAATTCTTTATTGTGAGGGTGATGAGTACCCAGAGAAGCTGTGGCTGCCCCGTCCCTGGAAGGGGCCAAGGCCAGGTTGGACAGGGCTTGGAGCAGCCTGGGATAGTGGAACGTGTCCCTGCCCATGGCAGGGAAGTAAAACAAGCCAGTTTTTAAGGTCCCTTCCAACCCAACCCATTCCATAATTCTAAATAGTTCTATGATTTGAATAACTGTATAATCAAATAAAAATTCACCAGCTTATTATGGGTGAGACAAATTTTATGCACAGAACACAGATGTGTTCCCAGATTTATTGTGAGTATATTCCTGTTTGTTAGAGGAACTTTTCCCTGCGTTCAGAATGGAAAAGAACCTGCAGGTGTGCCAAGATCAGGCTTGGCAGTTTGAGATGATTAAGCTAATGACAGTGGAAGGTCATTTTTAAGCCAGCAAAATTCCAAACAGTGACTCTCTTCAGTTTTGTCTCGATCCATCGAGTCCTCAACTGACATTTCAAATGTGACATAGATGCAGTGGAGAGCATTATGTTGTCTAAAAAATTCTAGTTTATCTAAAATGCAGAAGTGAATCAGCTTTAATATCACAAACAGCACCAGCTAAGATGATTATGGTTTGTGTGGTGTGCAGAGACCAATCTGCTCTGTGGCTGCCTGCCAGGAAGTTTTGACAGGAGTTCGTAGAGAACGAATAGAAATTGATAATAGAACCTTGCTGTATTTTAGCTTTCAGCCAGAATTGCATTTTAGAATAACGTTGAATGTCTTGAACCTGTGGAGACACGTTGCTCATAGCTGCAAATGTGCATTACTGTGTTTTCTGTTGTTATTTTGTTGCTGCTTTAAGAGCTACCAAATGCAGGTTCCATTTGCGGCAGCCTGGGTTTATTTTCAGTCTGAATTTCTCCACATGGAGTTGTCACACATGATTTAATGTGCAGTTCAGTGTCTGCTGACACCTTTTTCGCTACACAAATATCTCCAGTTTGAAAAGGGAGCATCAGAAAAAACAAATGTGGAACAAAGTTCTTAGGAGGAGAAAAGCTTTTCTAATGAACATGCATGAATTCACTTAGAAGGAGTTTTTAATTTCTGAAAGCAGCCTGACGACCCCAGTTCTGGGGTGGGAGAGATCAGAAAGAGCAGCAGCTGGGGGATTTTGTCGTTTGTTTTGGGTTTTAACTTTTCTTTTTGCTCCCTTTGTTGCCTGCAAAGATCCGGGATGCCCCAGAGGGTGATGCTTCCTGCCTGAGTCATTTGTGTGTTCTCCTTATCCCGGCGATTGTTGCTCAGATACTTTTGTGTGCCAAGCCCCAGCTTTCCTTGTCTGTTTCTCCCAGGCAGAGAATCCCACGAGGAAATAAACATCACCTTCACCCTGCCAGCTGCCTGGAATTCCGACGACTGCGTCCTGCACGGCCACTGCGAGCAGGTTGTGTTCACCACCTGCATGACTGTGACAGCAGCCAGCAACGTATTCCCAGTCACTGTGTGAGTGCAGCTCTCCTCCAGGGGCTGCTTCCTGGCTCAGTAATTCCTCTGAGTTGTTAGTTCCTCGTGAAAATTCCTGTTGCTCGTGGAAATTGTGTCCTTGCACTCCTTCCCCCCACGGTAAAACATCTGTCTCGAAACCTCTGCTGTCTCTGAGATTTTTCTGAGGATGGTTTACACTCCAGCCCATACCTGCCTTTCAGCTGTGATTTAAACTTCACTGGGAGCAAGGGAATCCGTGGAAATTTAAGGAATTTACCCCATAATTGAGTTTTAGAGATGAGATTTGACACCCTCTTCCCTGCTGAGAGATCAGCACAAGGCAAATGCTGCTTTGCCTTCACCAGAATATCCTCCCTTTGTCTTCTCTGGGTTCCCTGACGCTGTTCCATCCAACCTGGAGCACCCCAGGCTATGTGAAGCCTTAGGAAAACCAGTGTTTTTCCAATTAAGCTGTGGGATGTTGGCTCAGTGCAACAACATGCAGTTAAACTCTAATTTTAGTGTAGCAATCATGTGGCTTTTAATAAACCCTTTCGGTTCAGCTTTGGGGTTTTGTTGTTGCTTTGGAAGGCCCAAACTAAAACCATGTTTCGAGGAGAAAAGTTGTCCTGGCTGAGCGTGGAGAATGCAATCCAGGGTGCTGATGATTTCTGTTTTATTGCAGTCAGCCTCCACACTGTGTTCCTGAAACCTACAGCAACGCCACTCTGTGGTACAAGATCTTCACCACGGCGAGGGACTCGAACACAAAATATGCCCAGGATTACAACCCCTTCTGGTGTTACAAGGGAGCAATTGGGAAAGTCTACCACGCTTTAAATCCCAAACTAACTGTTATAGTTCCAGATGTAAGTGCTGGGCTGTTCCTCTGGTGTTCGCAGTAAACGCTTAGCTCTGGTTTCATTGAGTGTGGTTCCTAAAATCGTCATTTTTGCTGCTGGTTTATTGTGTGGTGTGAAGGCTGGGAATGCTCCACCCCAGTGGGTTTGGTGATCTTCATCCACGTGCCTCACAGCTCTTAATAACCACCATTTCTAGCTGGAAATCATTTCTCAAAAGCCTCAGCCAGTATTTGGCAAAGTATCCATAACACAACTTTTTAACACGAGAAACATTTTGTGCCACAATTAGGAATCACTTGCATTGCTGTGTAAGGGGAGGAAGTTGATTCATGAAGTAATTTCTGGGTCGATCTGGTAATTATTGCTTTAATATCAAGTGCCCAAGTGAGTAAATGGTTTTAATTTGTTTTTCTGTGTGCAGGACGACCGCTCTCTGATAAACCTGCACCTCATGCACACCAGTTACTTCCTCTTCGTGATGGTGATTACGATGTTCTGCTATGCAGTCATTAAAGGCAGACCAAGCAAGCTGAGGCAAAGCAGCACAGAATTCTGCTCTGAAAAGGTGAGTGTGTGGGAGCAAAATATTGACTCTGATCAGGAAACAGAGAAAAGCTTCTGGACGCAGGACAGACTGGTTTTTCTGGTCTCTGGAGATGGGGATTTAATTGCCTCTCAGAGAGCCGTGGGTGTTTCATTGTGGACACTGCAGGTGGGGGCTACAAAATCCACACAAGTGCTTTGGAGATCCTCAAAAATGAGATTTCTGTCCTCCAGAAATGGATTATTGCAGCTCAGGAAGTGCTGGGCTGGGACCCTTCTGCCATAATTCTGGTGTTGCTTGAACTGCTCTGTGTGAAGCAATGAATGGGTGGCATTGAATAGTTTTATTTATCTTTTACCTCAGTCTGTTGTGACTGAAAACTTTGAGTAAAACATGATACGTAATTCCAAGGGCTGTTCATCAGAATTAAGTTAAAAACAAAGCTGTTGGAAGAGTCATTGGTTGTTAGTCAGAATTAAGTTAAAAACAATAACAGATCTGCTGAAAGAATCATTGTTCAGTGCTGCCTTGGGGACCTGCAGTTTGCCTGAAGGATTAAATATGAATATATTCAATTGAGAAGTAGGAAGCCAGTGTTGACACCTTTTGATCTTAATGATATTTTGTGGTGTGAGCTGGTTTGGGGTGGTTTTTGTGGGGTTTTTTTTTTGGTTTTGGGTGGTTTGGGACTTTTATTCTATTGATTTTTGCCAAGTACAAAACACCTTCAGACTGGCTTTGATTTCCTTTCCAAGTCAGACTTTCCAAGCTTTCTTTGAAAAGTCAAGGACAGCTCTGCCAGCTGCACAGAGATAAGTCATATCACTGTTACAGGATTAAGAATTTGCCTTTAATTAAACATTTTCTCTTCCTTTGCCTTTTTTCCAGGTTGCTTTGTCAGAAGCATAAAAAGCCCCCCTGTCCTTCTCCCGAGAACGACCGAAACCATTGCCTGCTGAACCCAGCCTGGGTCTTAACACTCTGTGAATCCATTACCTTGCAACGTTGGTTTATTCCAACCAAAGACATTTCAAAGTGCCTGTAATTGATTTGTACATATTTCTAAAAGCAGAATATCCAGAGCAGGTCCGAGGAGACGCGCGTGTTCCCTGGGGACGTTCCCAGAGCTGGTGTAGATAACTCCGCTGAAGAGGCTCCACAGAGGCAGAGATTTTTGGCTAGCTGCACCTGGGCAGGTGAAGATGCCTTTGCAAGTGTCTCAAACCAAGCCAGAGGTGTTTGGTTTTTTGCCCAATCTGTACAGTGTGTTTGAACCAAGTATGCACCTTTGATATAATCCTGCATTTCCAAAGCCACCAATCTACGACATGGATTAAAATGTGTGTTTGTGTGGCCTAATACTTTATTCCATTTGCTCCTTGCTTGCAAGAAAAGATATCAACATTTTAGATTATTTTTTTTTTCTTTTGGAAGAAAAAAAAAAAACAACATATTCACATTTTAATAGTGCTGTATTTAGGACAAACTTGTGCTTTTATTCATAGTAAAAAAATTAAGAAGTGAAGTCCCATTTTAAACTGTTACTTACTGAAAAGAACTGTTTGATTTTTTTGGTTTGGTTTGGTTTTTTTTGGGTTTTTTTTTGTTTTTTTTAAAATAATACCGGTTTTCTTTAGTTTAGTTTTCTTTGTATAGTTTTCCAGTTTGCAGAATAATATGNTTTGGCTTGCTGAATGCCAGAGAACCAGTCAGCACAGAGACTATCTGGAAAACTTTTCCACTTGGCCTGCCATCCCCAGCCCTCCAGCCAGGATTGTGTGTCTGTGCTGCAGAGCAGCTTTCTGTAAACTTTTTTTTTCTTCTTTTTTTTTTTTAATTTTTTTAAATTTCTTTTCTTTTCTTTCTAGAAAGTGAGACTTAATAAAAAGCTGTGTTGTGTTAACAGCCTGCTGGGGCTCTGCACAGCCTTGGGCAAGTGCAAATAGTGAAAGGAAAAGAAATCCCAGAGTCTGCTACAGAGCTTCACTCTGGGGCTGTGCCTGCAGCTCTGAGGGGCAGCTGCCAGTGGCACTGCTGAGCTGTGTCCCATTAAATCCATTAAATTGCCACTGAGTGCTGTCCACTCGGGGCAAAATGGCCACAAGAGTGGGGCTCTGGTGAGGAAGGGCAAAGAAAGCAGCCAGTGGAACCCCTTCTGTTCTCTGTGTCCGTTCCTCAGGCAGAGGTTTGATTCTGTGCATTTCTCCCTTCCCCGTTCTGCCTTTTGCTGGTTTTTCTTCCTGGCTCCTTCTTGAGCAGCCTCCTGAATTTCAGGGCTCAGGCTCTTCCTGCAGCCATTTCCACCACTGCTTTTAAATCTCACTGGTTGCCTTAATTGACTTTTCATCTTTTCTCCCAGCTTTCTCATCAGGTGGTGTGACAGCTCTGCACTCATTCATTCATTCCCACAGGCTTTTTTTTCCCTCCTCCTTTTGCTCCAAACTCCACAGAAGAAGAAAGCCAAGTGAGAATCTCATAGTCTCAGTGATGCTGGCACAAAATTCCCAGTTTATCCCCTCCGGACACCGCTCCTGGTCTGTGTGTGTTGGGACTTCAGTAAGTTCACGAGTCTTTAAGAGTGTTTGAACAGTCACAGTTTCCTTTAGAACACGTTTCCTCCTAGAATTTCAGTTCCTTAAAGTGGGATTAAGTGACACGTTTTCCTCCAGGGAATGTTAAGGCAAAGCTTTAGAGATGGCCTGGTTTGAAGTTTAGGGATAAAAAGAAGCCTCCAGTTTTCTCCTGATGCTGCTGTGGGCTGATGCTGCTTCCCTGGGATGGGGCAGGGGGGTGAAACAGGCCGAGAGCTTCTCCTGAGCTGTTCCTAAATCCCAGCCTGAGCTGTTCCTAAATCACACAAGCCCAGCCTTCTGTGTTAATCCTCACTCCAGGAGTTGCCTCCGAGGGTGGCTTGATCTGGGGACCAAAGGCAGGAACAGGAGATGGATTGGGAGAGAGAGGTGGTGCAGATCCTGGGAATACCAAAAACCACCCAGCATCACCTGCCTGCTTCAGGAGAACGAAGCAAATCCTTTCTCCTTCAACAGATTCCAACTGCAGACATCCCAGCTGGAATTTGGGCTGTTGGGGAAAACATTTGGGAATGAAAGGAGCCTGCTTGAAAGCTCCTCCCCCGCTTTCTGCACCCCCCCCCAGGAATATTAAAGATTGTGACCCACGAATGCAAAAGGGAAAACGTTGGAGAGTTGGATTTTTTTGGCCTTGGTTGATCCCTTTGCCCCTGTACTGCAGCAGGGAGGTGCAGGGCGTCCCAGCAGGCCAAAGTGCTGGAATGCTGAGGGATGTTGGATTGTTCCCAGGCGATGTACAAAGTTAAATGCAGCCAAACAGAAGAGTTAAAACTTTAATATTAAAAGTTCAGATCATATTGATCTTTCCTTTTTTTGTTTTCTCTTTTCTTTTGAACTATGACTTGAATCAGTTTTGATTCTATTTGTACGTGTTTTCTTGTTCTTAGAAAGCTGCCATTTTCTTTTTTTTTTCTTTTTTTTTTCTTGCATTTTCTTTGGCATTACATAGAAAATCTGAGCCTTGGTTTCAGCCCTCTGCAGGTGATCGTAGGGTTCGAGATGGCTGTTTTTTGGTTGTTCGGTTTTGTTTTGTTCTTACATTTCACTTGTCTTGTTGCATGGTGGTTAATAGCTGATTTGGTAAATGACATTTCTCTCCTAGATTAATTTTTGTGTTTGTAAGATGTGCATATTGCTTTGCAGAATAAAAACGATGAAGTTTATCCTTTTTGTCTTTATTTCAAGGCTGCAGAGCTTTCATAAATCAGCCCAAATTCTGTGGAGCACGGGAGGAAATCAGGGCAAAACCTGCGGTAAAATGAAATTTCAACCCTTTTGTGTGCCCCAAGGTGTAGTGAGCACTTTATGTCGATTTTTTTTTTCCCTTTGGTTTGTGGGGTAGGAAATGAGAAATGGAAAAATCGTGATCCAAACCCACCTCTCCTGTTGCTGTTCCTTGTTAACAGGACACTTCAAAGCATCCAATTCAAACCTGGTGGGAATGAGAGCATCACTCAAAAGCAAATCTGTGACATCGTTTCATCGTTTTTACTGAGAATTAGGAGACAAAAGTGATTTTAATTTATTTTTTTTGTTTCCCAATCCCTTTGGTATGGCTCTGAAGTGCCTGCCTGGAGTGAGGAGCGAGGCTGTCACTACTCCAGGTAGCAAAGAAATCATTTATTGGCCTGAATTCTGTCCCTCAGCCAGCAGAGAGGAAGAGAAAGGCAGTGGGACACGTCAGTTTTGTTAAAACTCCATGACCAGCAGCAGCTGTTTGACAAGGCTTTGCTCAAAGAGTTTCACACAAATTCCTTGAGGAAAATCCTGGTTTCAGGGAGTTACACTTGGGTGAAGTGGGGAGAGAACACTGAGCAAATCAGTTTGGGATTGAAATTGGTTGGTTCTGAAGTAAGAGGTGAACAATCCTGCCTGGACCCTTTCCCAAACCTTTTCCACAGGGAAATTTGCTGTAATTTCATGCCACAGCCTCGAGTGAGGTTTTTCCAAAGCTTCCTCCTGGCTCTGGCTGTAAAAGCAGCTTAAAGTTGGTGTTTGGCACAAGGAGGGGAAGGGGAAAAGCCTCTTTGGCTGCTCCTCCCAGCTGCTGGAAGGGTGGGGTGCCCAGCAAGGATTCAGGCTGTGGGGTTTGATACCAAACCGAAAACAAGGGCAAGGAAAAATCAAATCGAGGTTGCTCATCCGGCAAAAAACCGCACGAACCGTGGTGGAAATCAGATTAAATCAGATTCCAGCCAGCCCCAGCAGCCTGCTGCAGGCTCGGGTGGGAGCTGCCATCTGCCAGCAGGGATGGAATTCCTTTCAGCAGCTGCTTTGTGCCAAATATTTGGGTGCTACGTGAAAGCAGAGCTGTAAATCAGCACCAGCAGCGCCTTCGTTCTGCGGGGAAATTGCTCCAGCTTTTCTGAAATGAAAGAGATCCAATGAAATGTTGCTCTCCAAAGTTTCCCCTGGACGAGTGTGACAGCAGCTGCTGGAATCTGGGTTGAAAATTCTCTTTTTCCCTCCAGCACTCATCAAAACTTTGCTGGTGATGAATTGCCTGGCAGGGAGAGAATCAATCTGAAGGTAGCACCCTGTGTTTGTGTTTAACTCCTGGGCCTTGTTTGTCTGCTGTCACCAAGATTTGGATTCCTGAGCCCCACCACTGTCCTGGAAGATCCTCAGGAGCTGCACACACAAAGGATCCCTTGTGGGTCCTTTCTCTCAGCTTTTGCCAACTTTTTGGGTGCAGTCTGAGGCCTGACCTTGAGGTGTCCGTGAAGCCCGGGCTGGAAACAGCTCAGCTGCCGAAACGAGGAGCCAGGCTGGGTTTGGATCCTCCTGCAGCACCGCTCCTGAGTTCTCCCTGTCCCCCAGAGCCCTGTGTGGCTCTCCACAGATCCAGGTCCCTTGCTGTGCCTTCTCCTGGGTTCCTGGGACAGCTCGGTTGGTGTTTCTCCTTTTTAAAGGGCTTTTACAGCTCTGCTGTCACCTTTACTGATGGCTAAAAACTGCATCCCGTGGACCATCCCAGCTGCTCCAGGCTCTGTCCTGCCCTGCACATCTTCCTGGCAGAACCAAAATTCCCTGTTACTTACCTTTTGAAGATGTTCCTTTACACGCTGTTAAAGAAACTGTTGGGGTCTAAGCACAGATGTCCCTGGGCTGTCTCATTTTTTAGCTCCTTGCAACAGGATTCGTGCACCTCGACGGAATAAATAACAATAACATTCGAATTGCAGTGACAAAAAGAGTAAGGGAAGGCAGAGAGCAGCTTTTCTTGATGCTTGTGAATAAAAAATGTCACAATTCCATGTCATTTGTCCTTTGAAAGGATCCCTGCTGGTGATATTCCAGCAAGAGGGGGTTTTATAGTGATAAAATATTCCCTGTGGTCATGGGATAATCACACCAAAGAGCTGTTTTGTCTGTGGGGAAAGGATGAGAGCCCAGGAGCAGCTCAGGTGAGGTGAGGGACTGTACAACAAGGGTGTCCTTGGACCCTGTATGAACAAAATTGTCACCTAGAAGGCACAAATGGCTAAAAAAGGTGATTATGAGGGTTAAGGGCTCGCTGTGGGGCTCAGAGCGATGGATGTGCCCCTAAATTTGAGCCTCAGCCTCCTGAAAGCCTGGTCGTGTTCCTTAAGGCTCAGGGAATGGGGGGAAAGAGCTTGAAAATGCACATTTCCAAAAGGAAACCCTCACTGAGATCCCAGGGAACGCAGGTGAGCTGAAAGTGCCTGGAAACGAGGACACCGAACGTGGATCTGGGTGAGGGAGAGAAGCCTGGAGTTCCTGCAGGGAAAGGATTTGTGGGACTGGGGCAAACTGGGGAATGTCCTGGGGAAGGGGGAGCTGTGCCCTCAGGGGGCTCGGGGGGGCTGGAGGGGATCCCAGGGGATGGAGGGGCTGGAAGGGAAATCCAGAGGGGCTGGAGGGGAAATCCAGG
>VZTF01006652.1:123515-136154 GCA_013397755.1 Cnemophilus loriae
GCTTCCCTGGGGACGGAGGGGGTGGAGGGGGATCTCGGAGCAGGGATTCCTGAGGGGGGACCCCTGAGGGTGGAGGGGCTGGAGGGGGAACCCCTGAGCGGGGATCCCTGAGGATGGAGGGGCTGGAGACGGAATTCCTGCGGACTGAGGGTCTGGAGAGGGAATCTCGGGGAGGGGATCTCTAAGGATGGAGGGGCTGGACGGGGATCCTGGAGGGGGAATCTGGGCGGACAGAGTATCTGGAGGGGGATCCCTTGCGTTCGGAGGGGGGTCCCTAATCGGGTGTCCCCGATAGAGGTGTCCCTGTCCGGAGTGTCCCTGTGCTGTTGTCCCCTCTCGGGTGTCCCTGTCCGGGTGTCCCCGCCGGACACCGCTGGGTGGCGGCACGAGCCCGTCCTTTCCCCCCGATCGGGACCGGATTCCTTTCGGAAGGGATGGAAAATCGCTCCAACGGCCGCGTTTCCCCATCGCGATGTTCCCGAGGGGGTTTCTGGCTCCGGCTTCAGCAGAGCCCGGGTTCTGTGCACTGAGGGCAGGTGTGGGAGTGAAAACGGGGATTTTTCCACGGCTTCCTCTTGCAGCCGAGGTGCGATGGGGACAGGGAGAGCCGGGACATCTCCCGGTGGGAGAGGCAATCCCAGCACACGGGGACCCGCGGGTTCAGGGCGTCAGGAGCGTGGCCGTGCTGCTCCTCCCGCATTCCTGCTCGCCACCGTGTCCCCGACAGCCTCCGAGCACAGAGGAGACCAAAACACCCACCCGACAAAATTCCTGGTCCTTTCATCCCTGTCTGTATTCCCAATAAACAACGAACCCGCCCTCAGCACTCTGCAGCAGGCACGAGGTACCCCCTTATAAACTCTTAATTACAAATATTCCACACCAGCAGCTGCTTGGGGGAGGTCTGGGGAGTGAGTTTGTTTTTGCCAGGTCTCGCTTCCAGGCAGGGAAAGGGAAGAGCAGGAAATTTGTAAGGAATAAATTGGGTTTATGGCTCTCCCCCATGGAAGCCCAGCCCGGGGAGCACAAGGATGAGCGAGCAAAGGTCAGAGCAACCAGACAAACCTTTTCCTGCCATCGAGTAAAGGAGGAATTCCAGAGGATTTGCTTTTCTCTGTTGTGACCACCGCTCAGCCCCTCCCCAGGTCTGATGCAGGTCCTGGTTACACAGGACCTGCCTTAATTCGGAATTAATACCGACAGCGATATGTGGGGTGGAACGGTGCTGATTCCAGGATGACGGCTCAGATCCCTGCTGGCAGCAAGACTTCACCATTCCCTGACCCGGACCCAGCTCCGGTGCCTAACTTTGCCCCGAAGGCATCGGGAATTAATTGTTCTTTGGGAGATTTGAGCTTCCCCACCCCTCCTCCTTTATTTAAAGCCATAATCCCCGCGTTCCCCGGCCGCGATGGATGCGGGAACTCCTCTCCTTCCTCCCTTTCTCTTCGAACGAAGCTGCTGCTGCCGGGGAGTGAGGCGAACTCCCGTAATTATTCACGGCACTGGAATTATTTATGGCACCGGAATTATTTATGGCACTCCATCGTGCATGGATAAAATGGTTTGTAGGAAACCTTCCCGAACCGGGAACGCCGCTCGCACCGGGACGCTGTGCCGCCCCCGGGGTGACACCGTTCCGGTGCCGGAGGGATGAGGCCGTCACAGGCTTTTCCAGAGGAAAATCCCTCCCCTCAGGCGTCCCCCGGCACGGACTGGGGGTGTGTGGAGCAAACTGCGGGGTGAGGGGAGCCCCTCGGCGTCTCCTCACAGCCTGGCACAGCTGCAGGCTGGCAGGGACCCTGGTGACAGTGACAGCGGCTCAAAGGCGCCGTGCTGGAGCCGAGTGGCAGCAGGAGGGAGCCCCCGGCACCCAGGGACTGCTGGAGCCCGGCCTGCCGGGACTCGCCTGCTTTCGTGTGCCCCGGGTTGCAGAATAGGCGGGGGGAGCACATCGGAACCCTTGGAATGGTTGCCCCGCCAAAGCCAGGATCCTTTGGGAAGCCCTTCCACGCGGCTGAGAGCCGGGATCTGGGCACATCTGCGGGAAAGCGGAGGGCTGAGAGTGCCACACCCTGGGGTGGAGGTGCTGCGGCAGCATCAACAGCCTCGAGTCGTTTGTGGCCCTGCAGCTGCAGGTTGAGCGCAATTGGAGCTTTAGAGCCGCCCCAAAATGAAGCCCGGGCTCCCATTCCCGCAGGGACGGGATGCAGAGGACGTGGCAGTGCTCCCTGCAGGGCTGCAGGGTGGTGGCAGCGCTGTCAGCGAGGGGCTGCTCCCCTTCCCTGCCATCTGCTGCTGGCACCTCCCTGAGCTCTCCCTGAGCTCTCCCTGAGCCCTCCCGAGTCCCGCTGGTGCCAGGCTGACCTGGGGATATTTGAAACATTAGATCAGGAGCGGGGAGCGCTGTCCTGTGGGGGCTGACAGGGATGGGGTGAGCCCAGGGTGAGGCTCTGCCGGGCGGGGTGAGCTGCTGCCTTCGAACGCGATCAGGGGCTGAGATCAGAAACTCACTGAAAGCAACATTTCTGGTGGGTTGAATCGCTGCCTGCGTGGTTTACACCCTCCTTGGAGCAGGAGGTGTGCGATGCTCCGAGTGCTCTCCACGGGGTGACCTCGGTGGGGTCAGAAGTTCGTGGCTCTTGAGGACAGCACATCTCTGCTGGTTTTGGCCAGATTTTCCTGAGAGCAGCTTGCAGATGTTGATGTTGTTGGAAGCACAGAGCTTCCAGAGCTGGCTGGGACAGCCCAGGAGAGGCAGCAGGTTCCTGCTGGAGAGATTTCTCTGCTGGGGCTGTGTCCTCCGGGGCTTTTAGTAATGCTGCTTCCTCCTCCTCCTCTCCTTCTCCTTCTCCTTCTCCTTCTCCTTCTCCGTCTCCGTCTCCGTCTCCTTCTCCTTCTCCTTCTCCTTCTCCTTCCTCCTCCTCCTCCCAGCCTCGTTTCCTGTGACACAGCCTTGCTGATAATTTTGCCATAGATTGCAAATCCAGATGTGACCCTGCTGCCAAGAGATTTTGGGAATCCTCCCTCCCTGCTGCTCTCTCTGCAGGGGGAGGGTGCCCTGGGCCTCGTTCTGCTCCTTTCCCCAGCATCAGCCACTTCACAGCAGCACAGTCGTGGCTGTGACCTTCCAGGGCCAGATGTGCAGCAGGGCTGACGTGTCCAAGGACCAATTCCCACCTGATTTCCTGTGCTAGGGATGCAAAATCCCTGCAAATCGTGGAACGTTTCGGGTTGGAAGAGGCCCTAAAGCTCATCCCATCCCACCCCCTGCCATGGACGTCTTCAGCTAAATCCAGTTGCTCCAACTGGCCTTGGACACTTCCAGGGATGGGGAATCCACAGATCCTCTGGGCAGAGTGGGAGAAATCACCCTCAGGGTGATCCAAAGGGACAATTCCCCCACTCACTCCAGGATTTCCTCACTCCAGCACTTGGCTCCTGTATAACCCAGCTCTGAAATGTCTGAAAACGTGAACACACCTTGGCAAAATTATTCTGGGGGCCACAACCAACTGAAATTACTTGGAGGAGCTTTGGCTCTTCCCATAGGTTATCCCAGGTGAAAAGGAGGGGGAGGCTGGGAATATCCAGGGCGATGAATGAACCACTTGGGCCTTGGGAAGTCTCATCCCCTTCTGGAAATAGCAACGCTCCCCCTGCACGTTCTAACACCCTCATCTTCTTACTGCTAGCAAAATAAGCTCTCAGCTCGAGAAGAGAGGGCTTTTCTCTAGATTAAGGCCAAGACCAAGCAGGGAAGAGGCCTTTGAGATGCTCGGGACCGTCACCATCTGCCGCTTGATGAGCTTTCTCTTCCCTTTGCTGAACCTTTTTGTGGCTTTGGGTTCATTTGTGCTGGAAAATAAAATAATCCCAGGGCGTCTGGCTGTGCCAGGGAGAGGCTCTGAGTGAGGGGAGCTGGGAAAAGAGGCTCCGGGTGGTGGGAGAGCTGTGAAATCATCGTTGTGATGATGAGGGAGAGCCCAAAATGCTGCTCTGAAAAAGGGTTTGGAGCCTCTGCAAAGCCAAAGATCCCAGCCACAGCTGGACGATTGCTGAGTTTTCAAAGTCAGTTTTGCTGCATGCTGGTGGTTGCTGTTTTTAATTCCTCAAAACTGAAGTGCAGGGACTGCATTTTAAAATGTGATGCTTCCAGTTCCAGGATATTTTCGCGTCCTGAGGATCCCTGAGGTGCTGGGTGATGCCATGAAAGGGGAAGGGGAAGTAGATCCACACTTCTCAGCACTGCTTTTATATTTTCCTTCGATTTTAGGTCTAAATTTCGGGTTGTGGCTCACCCGCACAACTCATCTTTTCTTTCTGAATTTTAGCTGCTCCAGAATCCATTTGGATGCTCTCCAGCTGCATCCTCTCCCTCCTAATCCCATTTTCCTTCTTTCTTAAACTGCATTTTTTTTTATCCCTTCTATTTACCTCCACCATGTTTGTGCTGTTATTTTCCTGTTTTACCTCTGCTTGTCATGAAAAAAATGGAATATTTCAGCTGGGAGGAGCAGATTTTGGTTTTTACAGGATCACCTGCAGTTGTGTTGTCCTGTTCCCCCCCCCATTCCTGCATTCCCTCATATTTTATTCCACATCTTTTATGAGCACATTTTCCACCTGGGCCGGATTATTTGGGAATGTTTGGAAACCTGAGCTTCCTGGAAACCCCAGAACTGGCAGGTCCCTCTTTAGGTCTGCTTGGAGAGAGGGATCAGCCTGGGACGCTCCTGAGAGAGAGGAAAAAGGCAGGAAAAAAATGAATTATTAAAGAAAAATGTTGATTCCATCTGCCCTCATCCACTCACTTCAGCCCAGGAAACTGAGGAGGAAATTGGTGTTTCCAAAATCAGAAAGTTTCCCTCGCACAGGTGAATGCAAACTTTGATTTATAATGATTGTTTTTGAAACACTGACCTATTTTTTTAACTCCAGGTTGGAAACAAATGTGATTTCAGCTTCTCTGTGGACAGCAAGCCTTGGATTTTGGTCGGTTTTACCCCATGCTTGAGAGATTTGAAGTGAAAGCACGAAAGATTTTAATTATTTCTTCTCAAAAGAAGAGTTTTTAAATTTTATGAATAAAGTGCCTGAACTGGGCCACACTGGGAAAATCCACATTTTGGTGCAGCAGGTGCTGGGATTTTATTCCTGCTTGGAAAACCTTGCCACGCCGCTCTTCCCTTTAAATATTTTATTCTCTTAATAAAATAATTCGGCTTTAACAAAATTAAAAAGAGGAGAATAAAAAAATCTGTCGTTAAACCAAGACTGGGCTGTTAGGCCGGACGTGGTGGAGTTAGTTTCACCTGAGAGTTTAAGCCTAAACCTTGGAATGGCCTGAAAACCTTCCCCTCATCCTGGATAAATCCAGTCAACGAACATCCCCGATCCAAAACCCACGATCCAAAATCCAGCTGGAACAACGAGGATTTATCTCTGCCCCTCCCCCTCCCACCTGCATTTATTTCCCTTCCAGGCTCCACTGAGCAGCAGGTGAGAGGTCTTAGAAATTATTATTTATTATTATTTCTTGATTACTTTAATCGCGGGGAGCTGCACCTTCCTCTGCTGCTGGGAATTCAGCCTCCGGGTGCACAGGGGGAAGGAAAACCCAGGTTTTAAACTCATTTTTCCCCCCCAGCCTCGGCAGCAAACGCGGCCCAGCGAAAAGGCTGAGCGGGAGGGTTTAAGCAGCTTTGAACAAATGGGATTTGGAGCAGCTCCTGAGAAATAATCCCGAGGTTCAGCTCCTCCTGCTCAGCCCCGGGGTGGCGAGAGGTGATTCGGTTGTTTCGCTCCCCCTCTGAGATGTTTTGTCCTTTGGGCTGTGCCCCCTTGGAAAGGGATCCGGGCTGGCGCCGCTTCGCCCGGGGTTTGCCGGCTCTGGAGCTGCCCAGGAGCTGCAATCCCACCCCCGGGGCTGCCTTAGGGATGGAGCGGGAGCGGGAGCGGGATGGAGGAGCCTCGGGGCAGGCACAGCTGGAGGTGCTGGGGCTGCTTTGGAAGGATCCCGTTCCAGCCGGGAATGCTGGAAAGGCAGGGGATGGATCGGCGAGCTTGGCTCGTGTCCTTTTGTCCCCAAAAGCCACCTTGGGCCGGGCTGGCAGCAGCACATCCACCCCCACAGGGGCAGCAATCCCAAAGGGGAATTCGGGAGCACAAACCCAGAGCGTGGCATCCCAGGGAACGTGGGAAACGGGCTGGATAAACCCCCAGGCACGGATCCCTCCTCTTCCCAAGGGAAAACCCGCCGGGATCCGGGCTGGGGAGCCAGGGATGGGGGCAGCCCCCCCAAAATATCCGTCTGAAAGTCGTGCTGGGATTGTGGGAAGAGTTTGGGAGCCGGCAGGGGCCTGAGGCCAGCGGAATCGTGGATCTTGGGAGCGCTGGGAGTGCTTCTCCCTCTGCACTGAGGTGTGGAGATGTGTGGGATCCTGGGAGGGGATCCTGGGAGGGGATCCTGGAAAGGGATCCGGGAATGGGATCCTGGAATGGGATCCTGGGAGGGGATCCGGGAATGGGATCCTGGGAGGGGATCCTGGAATGGAGTCCCAGAAAAGGGATCCCAGAAAAGGGATCCTGGGACAGGGATGCTGGGAAGGGATCCTGGAGAAGAGATCCTGGAAAGGGGTCCTGGGAGGGGATCTGGGAATGGGATCCTGGGAAAGGGACCCTGGAAAAGTGATTGTGGAAAAAGGTTCTTGGAAAAAGTAATCCTGCAAATGTGATCCTGGAAAGGGATCCTGAAATAGGGATCCTGGCAAAGTGATCCTGGAAAAGGGATCCTGGAAAAGTGATTGTGGAAAAAGGTTCTTGGAAAAAGGGATCCTGGAAAAGGGATCCTGGAAAAGGGATCTTGGAAAAGGGATCCTGGAAAAGTGGTCCTGGCAAGGGGATCCTGGCCAAGCACTTCCCACGAGCAGGGCTGCTCCTGGTGGGGTTCCCCTTCGCAGTGATCCTCGGCTGGGGGTGTTCACATCCCAGCACGGATCTGGTGCTGGAGCCCGGCGGGGGACGCACAAAACTTCAGGAAAAATCCAAGGACACGCTTCCCAAAGCGTTGGCTCCCAAACCCCCGCTGCACAAAGCCACGGCTCCCCACACCGATGCTCCCTGCCCTTTTTCCCTGCCCCAGCCTCTCCGGGCAACACCCAAAGGGCAGAAAATTCCCCAAGGAATTTCCAATCCCGCTGGAAGGGAAGCAAAGGGTGGCTTTTCCAGATGACTCCAGAAAAATGCCTGGCAGCTCTAACCTCGTGCTAAACAACTTTTGGCCGGCGTGTAAACAGAGTTTGGGTTTTATAAACACGGGATCCAGGCCTTGGAGCAGGGAGAAAGCCGGAGCCGTCACGTGAGGGACGACGGCTCGATCCCGCAGCCTGAGGGAGTTCTAGTTTTGCCCAGGGTTAAGGGTTTGAGCTCGGACGGGAATGTTCTGCGTGGGAAATCCGGGAGGAGAGACGGGGAGAGCACCTGAGCTTGGGAAAAGATGAGGCTGGAGAAGGGTTTCTGGTGGGTTCGATACCCAAGGGTGGGGAGGCCACGCTGCTCCCGAGGGAGCGGTTGGGATGCACATTTTGGGATCCATCCTCCCATGGGGATCCCTTTCCCAGGATCCCTTTCCAGGATCCCTTTCCAGGATCTTTTTGCCAGGATCTCCTTCCAGGATCCCTTTCCACGATGCCTTTCCAGGATCCCTTTCCCAGGATCCCCTTTCCCAGGATCCCCTTTCCCAGGATCCCTTTCCCAGGATCCCTTTTCCATGACCCCTTTCCAGGATCCCTTTCCCAGGATCCCTTCCCAGGATCCCTTTTCCAGGACCACGGGCAAACCCCTCCACAGCCCATCCCTTTGGATTGAGGGAACGCTTCTGGAATCTTAACAATTATTTTTCTGCTCTTCTGACCGGATTAAATGATTAAACACTCATTAGTGGCAAAAAACCCCCCCAACAAACCCCAAACAAACAACCACCACTCCAAAACCTAACCCAAGAAACTCCCCCCACGGATTCTCTGGGAAATCAGTAAAACCTCTGCTGGAATTTCAATTTTTTAAAGTTAAAATCTTCATGAGGGAGCTTTGGAGGGCGGTGGAGGAGAAGCAGGAGCTGCTGGTGGGGTGAGGGGGTGGTGGCACCTTTTGGGAATTAAAATGGTTTGGCCATGAAAAATCCCAATTTCCGTCTGTGGCAGCAGAATTGCTTGGAAGGGGACTTGAGTTTGCTTTGAATGATAATTTTTCTTCTTCTAAAAATGCTTGTGCAGGTACAGTTATTTTAGGGTAACGAAAGGGATGAGGTGGAGCAAATTAATAATTAAGAAGGAAATTTTCCTCATTGTGGTTTGGAGATTTTGGCAGCTCTGTCCCCTTGCCTGTGGTCACTTTTCCCCCCGGTACCCACGTGGGGAGCAGTTTATTTCCCTCCTCCCTGGCCCCTCTGTGACCCTGGGCTGTGCTGAAATCAGATGCCAGAGCTCAGGGCACATTTCAGGACTCTGCCCTGCAGCAATATTTCCCTGGCTGCTCAGGTCCCCCCTTGCTTTCGGGATATTTTCCCAATTCTTTTCCCTTTTGCAGCCGAGGCCAAACGCAGGGAATTAACTCAAAACAGGAAGGTTTCACCCAGGAAGGAAACTTTCATGCTTCTACCTGAGATTCTTTCATTTCTCCTTCCAAACACCTCTCCTGTGATGTTTCCCATCATTTTATTGCCCCCTTTAATCTGGACTTTGGTTCATCTGCAATTACATCTCGCAGCATTTCAACCCTGCCTGGCTGTCAGAGCCCAGCTGAATCGAGCTTAGGATGAGGATGGCTTTCTGTCCTTTTAAAATCCCATTTTTCACCTCATCCTCTGTCCCCAGAGGTTGTTTGCTGAGACCCACTGCTCTCCCCTTGCTGCATTTGCTGGGGTCTTACAGAAAGGTTGATTTTGGAAAGTTTCTTTTTGAAGAGATAAAAATCACATTAACTCCAGGATTCCTTGAAATGCCACGCTGAAGGTAATATTTCCCTTAGTCTTTTTCACACAGTGAGCAGCACCAGCCTGAATCTGATGCTGATGTTTCAAATTAATCCTGATTATTCCACCCCTGCCAAGAAAAATTGGGAAATCCTGAGCTGCCCTTCAAAGCAGGAGGGTTGGATGAGGAGCAGAGCTTGGTCCCAGCTCGATCTCTGAATGAATGAGCTGCCAGAAACTTCCCCCCAGAACCCTTCAGGTGAGGAAGAACCCCTGAATTCCAAGGTTTTTCGTGCGTGGGTGTCTCAGGTGCAGTGTGAGAGCTCCCAAATGCAGAAGTGATGGTGGGGACCTCACAAAATTCCCACTTAGGGAGGGCTCCAAGGGTAGATCCTCTTTGGGATATCCCACCTTGGATCATACTCGTCCAAAGTGGATTTTCCAGTTCAGGGTGGGAGTCCTGGGCAAAACCTGGCATGAGGAAGGGGTTTTCTATCTTAGGAAAATTATGAAATTAATCCTCCTGTGAGTACCTGGGTAGAGGGGTGAGCTGCAGGACTCTGAAAACACAGGCGGGCTGGCAAGAGATTGGGATCTTCCAGCAAAACTTCCTGGAAGTGGGAAGGAGTTTTACCCGAAAACAAATATACTGATTAGAGGTGTGCCAAGAGCTTTGGTGGGTGCTCTCTGTTTTCAGGGGTCTGCTGTCAGAATTCCATCAGGTTATCAGAGATGTTCCCTGGCTTCTGCACAACACACTGAAAAGCTTTAATTACGTGGAAGTGAGGACATTGCTAAATCTGATTTCGTGGGAGAGGAGAAGCTGTTGGGTTTCACAACCCCACGAGCTGAAGTTCTTTCCCTTTAAGGACTTTTCTAACTCAACATCAGAGATCACAAAAAGCATGAAAGGAGGTAACAAAAAAGAAGAAACCCCCTCAAACAAACACCCCCTAATTTGCAGTTTGCACCCATCTGCACCAGGGGAGGGGAGAACACCCCTGGGCTGTGGCTCTGGACACGAGTTCAGCAGAATTTTTGAGCCCTGGTTCCCAGCACACGAGGATTTCCCAGCACTGGATGGGCTCTGGGTGTCCTGAGCACGTCTGGAAAATCGTGTGTGTGCAGGGAAATTCGGGGCTGTGGTTGGAGGAGACCCTCGGGAGGGTGTGGAAGGGAATAATGCTCCAGGATGGAGATTCCTGAGGGATCTGCACATCTTCCACCACCAGTGCTGAGCCTGGGGCTCATCCTCCTGCTGCCCTGGATGCTCCTGGTGCCTTTGCACCGCTCAGGGAGAGCAAATCCAGCCCCTCCAAGCCGGCAGCGCTCGCTGTTTGCTTCGCGCCGGTAACGAGAGCACACCCCACACTCCTGCCTTTTGTTTTTTTTTTTTTTCCCCCTGGGTTTGTCCTGCGTGCTGTAAATAAGATCAGGAGCAGTGGGTGAACTCGGTGCCCTGCTGGCAGGAGTGTCAGGAGGGCAAAGGTTGAGGTTTATTTATTTACTCAGGGCCGTGGTTGCCGTGCAAAACCCCCCTCCTTGGCCAGGAGCCCTGCGGGCTGAGCTGCCCCTCCTCGGGGAGGGGAGGAGGTTTGTGGCGGCTTCAGCCCACGTGGGACAGCGGCCCAGTCCCTCGGGATGCCGAGGGGACGGGAGTGGAGACATCCCACAAGGGATGGATGGGCCTGGAGAGGTTCCTGGTGTGTTCCCCACGGGGCTGGGCACAAACGGCCTGCTGGAAAGCGGTTGAAAATGCACAAACAGCCTTTGTGAAAGTGGTGGCAAGTCAGGGATGGGCTGGATTTGGTTCTCCATGTGCCTCAGGACCCGAGGGCGCTCCTCTCTCCATCCTGGATGGGATGCTGAGTTTTTATGGCCGTGTCACTCTGGAGGAGGCCTCAGATTCTGGGGGAGTGAGGGGAGCAGGGATCTCAGCCCTGGCAGGGGTTTTCCCTTTCTGCTTCTTTTCCATCCTTTAATATTTTTGTTGGAGAGGTGAGCTGACCTCGCTGGCTTCTTGCTGTAGCACAGGCTTACAGATGTGAGGAAAGAGCAGGCTCTGGGCTGAAACTCGGGGACAGGCAGAGGATTTTGGGGCCAGGAGCACCTTCCCTGCCAGCTCCTGCTGGGGAGGGAGGCTGTGCGTACCAGCGGGACTGAGGGTGTGCTTGCACGAGGATTTTGGGGCACAGGGTCAGGCTCCAGGTCCAAAATGAAGCTCCATCAGTTGGATTTTTGGACTCAGAGCCTCGCAGGGTCCCAGCAGCCCCTTGTTTGCCATCCCGTGTCAGATCGCTGCTGCCAGCAGAGAGGGGTGGTCCCTCCACAGGGAGGGGCTGCACCTCCAGCGCGGGCTGCAGGGGGGAGTGCTGCTGGAGGGGTGTCACCACCCCTTCCCAGTGCCTCCTGTTGGCACTGGCTGCCTCTCCCTGCCTCCTGGGGCACATTTACTGCCAGGTGAGGCCTCTGGTGGGCACACGATCGTGGTTTCTGCAAACCATTTGGCTGCCTGTTTCCTCATCTGGCTTGATTCGCTGTGGCTGGAGCACTGAAATGGAGTTTTTGGCCCCTGAGCTGTGTTTTTGGGGGAAGACACCCGGCTTTGGTGGTGTTTTGGCTCGAGTGCAGCACGGCTCTGTAAAGCAGAGCCAAGCCCTGGTGAGGTCACTGGGGCTCTGTGTTGTTCTCGTGGTCTGTGGATCAGAGCGAGTCGAGTTTTGGAAACAGGGAGCTCCAGCTCTTTGGTGATGGAGGAGAGCTGCCTTTCACCCATCACCATAACATGGAATTCGTGTGTTTGTGGATGTGCCGTTGCACGGGATGTAGAGAGGCAAAAACTTCTCATGTGGCAATCTTTTTAAAACAAAAGCGTTTTTAAAGCAAAGCGTTTCTGTGTTGGAAAACATCCCCTCACATCAGGAGAGGGGCTGAGGCTGCTGCTGGGGCCTCATCACCCCAAAACTGATCCCTCCCAGGCCCTTCCCGAGCAATGTGAGCCCTGCAGCAGGTGAGCAGAGCCCGGCTGGGAGAGCTGCTCACCGTGAGCGTTGTCCGGGACATTCAATCCGTGCCCCAAGCCCTGCCAGCAGAGAGCCCGGGAGGTCGGGACTGATGGAATACCGGCTGGGGAGCTGCTGGAAGGAGCAGCACGTACACAGAGGGGGGTTGGAAGCGCTGGATGGGGATGGGGAGGGGGCACAGGCGGTGACTTCCAGATGGGCAGCAGGGATGGAGGTGAGGGAGGCCAGCAGGTGCAGGAGCAACCAGGCTCGGCGTGGCAGGATGGAGCGCCCGGCATCGCCCGCAGGGGACAGGCGGGGGGACCTCCCCCGCCCCGGGCACATCCCTGAGGGACCAAGTGCCTGCAAATCCCCTGGGCGATGAGGCTCCAGCGGGAATCCCTCCGTGCTCCTCCCCGGGAAGCCCCGGCGGGGGATGCCCCCGGCCGCCTCGGGGGGGCCCCGCAGCCCGGCCCCGCCGCCTCCGTCCCTGCGCGGTGCCATCCCCGCTGCCCCCGCCCGGAGCATCCCCTGCGGGCCGCGCAGAGCCCCCAACCCGCGGGGAAGGAAGGACGAGCCCCGTCCGGCTGCGGCTTCCTCCGCAAGCCCTGCCTCGGTGCACGGTGCCCGCCCCCGGCCCTCCCCCGGCTCTCCCCGCTCCGA
>VZTF01006652.1:136346-188933 GCA_013397755.1 Cnemophilus loriae
TGCATCCCCCAAACCCCTTTGTGCTCTCCCGACCCCTCGTGCGTCCCCTCCACCCTCCTGTGCCCCCCTCGAGCCCCCCCAGCCTCGCCACCCCCCTTGCATGCAGCCCCCGGGCTGCGGGAGCCGCTGGCCATGGGCACGAAGCAGACCAAGGGCTGCCAGCCGGGCAGCGCCGGCGAGAGCCCCCCGGGCCAGCACCGCAAGAAGGCGACCCCCAGGGAAAGGGGGGATTTCCTCGCCTCCCTCGTGGTGAAGTCCGGCGAGAAGTTGGGCAAGGGCGCTGGCAGCAGCTTGCCCCCGTACCACCGGCGGATCTGCATGATCCAGGACATGCTGCTGCTGGTCAAGCAGGGCAAGCAGGAGGAGGCCACCGAGCTGCTGAAGAACCTGCGGCAGGTGAGGATGGGCGGGTTCCTGCGGCGGGAGGGGGGCTGCGCTGGGGAAGAGACGGTTCGGGAGCAGCCCGTGCTGCTTTCGAAAGCCTGGTGGCAAAGAGGGGCCACGCTCCGCTTTTGCGGGTCTGACTTTCGTGGCGTAATTTTGGGGAAGTGGCTGAGGAGCTGCAGGGTGGTCACGGTGTCAGAGACGGGGAAATACCCCCAGGGAGGTGCTTTGCATTGTCTGCAGCGAGGAAACCCTGCCGGGTGCATTTTTCCTCCTTCCCTTCCTTGCTGGCGCTGGTGGCTCTGGGATTTGCAGCCCACTCAAGGTGGTTCCCACTCAACTTTCCAGAAGTTTGGTGTTTCGAGCAGCTCCGTAAAAGCGCCGAGGCAACTGGAGCTGGCAGCTTTTGAGAATCAGCTCTTTTCTTGCTGGCTCACAAATACCCAGAGTTGGCAGCGTTGCTTTTTTATCTCGTTCTTTTTGACGCGCGATCGCCTGGTGGAGTTTTTGCTGGTGTTGGCTGGGGCTGGGAGGAACGAGACGCTCTGGGGGAGTGGGGAATTAATTGTAGGGAGCCCGAGACCTTTTGCCTTGAAAAGTCTTTTTGAGCTGGGAAGCAACAGGACGGAAAGTTGCTGTGAGCAAACAGAAAAGCAAATTAGCATTTAATCTTTTCTGCTGATAGGTGCCGATAAAAACACCCGAGTGCCGGGCGTTTTCAAGGCTCTGGGGTACGCAGGGCTTTGGGGAACAGCGAGTTTTCCATGCGAACCTAAAGCATTTTCCAGCTCGGCTTTTCTCCCTCAGCTGCTCGGTGTAACCAGTTCTGCCAGCCGGGGAAAAGTTGCTCGGATCTCTGCTGGGCATCGGGAGCTGCTTTCCTGCCCTTTAGTCTGTCCGTGGGACTGGTCCAGTCTGGTTTTCTTTTGGGATTTTGTGTTTGGGGTTTGCTGTTAGCATTTTTTTGCTGTTAGGATTTCCCCTCCCCATTTTTCTGGTCCAGGTAAGTTTTTAGCGAGTGGATGTCTTGTTTGGGGCATGTCCCTGTCCCTGCCAGCCCACTTCCATTTATCCCTCTGCCCTGCAGGTTTAGGATTATCTTTGGAGCAGCCCAGCTGAGAAATCTGAACTGTTCCACATGATTTGTGGGTTTTTTATAGAAAACTCTCAGCACTTTCAGCTTTGGGATAAAATACTTTTGCTGAGGTGAACGTGCTGCCTCTCTGGGAGTTGGGGGTACAATTCCTTGGGACAGTGACCTCTCCTTTTGGGATCTGCGTGGCTGTGGGGGTTGAGCTGGGCAGCAGATCAGAGCCCAAATGTTGCACCCTCTCAGCCACGCCAAATCTTCATCGCTGCCGCAGCCCACTGGAGCTGGCAGAAGGGCAGCTGCTAATTTTAGAGGGTGTTTATCTCAAACACCTCCCCAAAAAAACAAACCTTGGGGCCTGTGAAGTGCCAGCAATCGCTCTCGAGTTCTCCCTGGCTCCAGGCTGGTTTTTCTCAGCGATGCCCAGGTCTGTCCTCGCCCTGTGTGCAGAGCGAGGGAGCTGGGATGTGTCACCGTGGATGCCCTAACACAAACCTGACCACGGGGGATCCCTGCCACCTCGCTGGAGAGGGGGAAGAAGAAAGCTAAAAATTCATCTTAAACTGCTGGGGGAAGCGAGGAGGAACCTGTTACAGTCAGGTGCATCTCTGGCAGTGAGTGTCTCTGAAGAGCTCTGATAAAATATATCTTAGAGTGTCAAAATAGAGAACACTGTCCTAGATACGATAATAGACTCCAAGCAGGTTTTTAATGAGGTGGTTTTATTCCTTGCCTCCAGGGAGGGAATGTGGGATGCCCCACTGAACAAATCCTGGCTGCTCTGTGGTTTTCCAG
The DNA here is from genome assembly GCA_013397755.1 of Cnemophilus loriae. NCBI lineage: Eukaryota > Metazoa > Chordata > Aves > Passeriformes > Corvidae > Cnemophilus > Cnemophilus loriae. The sequence continues at coordinate 138,616 of VZTF01006652.1, forward strand.
CAGCTGGATTTTGGGAGGGGATGTTTTAGGAGGGCATTGGTGGCTCCAAGGGACCACTTGGGTTGTTCCCACTCCAACAGGAGCCTTCCAGAGCTGAGCTCTTGGAGTGTCTCAGCCTGAAAGTGAGGATTTGGGAGGAAGGATGAGCTTCCCCCTGTGCAAAGGGATGGATGGATGAGCCTGGTGGGGCAGAGCCTTTTCCCTGAGCCCTTTTTAGGGTGTCCCCTGCAGAGGGACCGAGGCTGCTCCGTGCAGTTGCTGCCGTGTGCTGCTGCTGCTGTAAAATTGTGGCTTTCCAGCAAAACCGGGGTTTTCCCAGCAAACCCAGTGACCTGGTGCCCAGCTCTCAGCGGAGATTTTTTTAAATCCCAGGCATTTAGGTCACTGGGAGCCTTTCCACTGACTTCAGCGGGTTTGAAGCCAGCCCAGAGTGCTGGTGAGGGGTGGGTGACAGCATCCCTGCCTTTGGAGGGGCTCCATCATTTTTTTTTTGGAGCAGGATGAGCACATGGCCAGAGCTGACAAGCTCTGTTTTTCAGGTCTCCGTGCCATCACGTCCTGCCCTACCCACCCACTGCAAGACAAGGTCTGGGGGGTTTTACCTGCCTGCTCCCACAAAAGCTGTGTGTGATAATCAGGGCAGGGCTGCAATCCCGTGTTTTAAACCTGCTGGAGCAGGTCCTGCCCTTCCGGCCCCTCCACTGGCACCAATGTCCACCGTGGCCTTTGCATTCCGCCCATTTATTTCGAATTTATCCGTCCTGCTCCCTCCCCTGAGGTGGGAGCGATGCTGTTTTCCTTACAGGCTCCTGTAAGGATTAATTTGTGTTTCTGGGAACGCCTGGAGGCTGCAAATAACTGTAAAATACTGAGATACAAAGTGATTTTTTTTTTGTTTAGAAAGATAAAAAGCGTGACGAGCAGACAGGCTTTGCTTCCTCAGAGAGGTCAGCAGTGGTCTCTGGTGTGGAGGCAATTTGATCCCACTGCCTGCCCCCAAAATAACACTCCTGTTATTCCTGCTGCCAGCAGCCATTCCAGAGGGTTTGTGCTCCTCTGGCACAGCCAGGCTAATTTAACATCGAGCTCCTCACACACACACACACTCATTTCTTTTTCCTTCTTTCTGCCCTGGAGCCCAAACCCCACACTGCAAAACTCAAATCCCCCAAATCCCAACAAGCCCCTGCTGCTCTCCTCGGCTGAGGTGTTTTCCTCACGGAGCTGCAGGGAGGATGCTTTTGGCACTTAAATGCAGTGGAAAGACACTGAAATAATGAACATTTGATTGAGGTTGGAGTTCGGGGTTCCCAGAGGCTTGCTGCTCACCCGGAGGGAGCTGCTGGCCTTCCATGGAAGTGATTCCTGCAAGGAATATCTGGGAATTTACCTGCCAGGAAGTGACTTCCCAGGTTTACCTGGAGCATCTTTGCTTTCCAACAAGGAGCTGCTGCAGGGAGAGGCTCAAAAACGAATTCATTCAGGGCGTCCAGCACTTGGGACATGGGAATCCACTCTCAGACCCTTCACTCCATCCAGGTGGGAGAATTCCAGCTCCACTATTCCCAGTCCCACCAGCTGCGGAGCAGGATAGGTTTTAATGTTACAGAGTGCGGCACTTCTTATTTTTACTCCATTTTTCCCCCTCCACACTCTTGAGTTTCAGTGGTTAAGGCAGCCAGGCGCTGTCAGTATATTAAATTCTGGGAGTGTCTCTCCTGCTGGGGAGAGGATTTGTAAAACAAAGCATGTTTTCCTCCTCCCTGCTGCCAAACGGGATCGCTTTTCCCAAGCGAAATGGGGAAGCTGCTTCCCAGCACATTACGTCGCACTCAAGGAATTTGCCATTGGTTCTGGCTCGACGTGGAGCTTTTGCTGCTGCTCTGGGGGCTGGTGGGAGAGGGGAGGAGCAGGAATCCAGCAGATCTGAGCATCATCTGCACAGGGCAGGTGAGCAGCAGTTCCAGGAATGAAATGGGGAAAGGGGGGAAAGAAAGCAAAGTGTGGCAATAAATGCCCGGGTGCTGAGCGTGGCCACAAGCCAAATGCCAAGGTCCAAGGTGTGGCAGAGCTGCACCACGTGGAAGGTGGATTCTGTGCCGTGCCAGCCTGGGGTGGGCAGCGCTGGGGTGTGGAGGGCAGGGGAGAAGGGTCAGGGCCCCAAACGGGCAAAAACACCACAAAAAATCCCATTTGCAGGAAGGGGCTGGGAGCAAACGTGCTCTGTGCCCGCCAAGCCGTGCCCAGCAAGCTGTGGCAGCCCCGTCCTGGCTGGGATCCAGCCTGGGATCCCCGAGGTTTATCCCACAAACATCCCCCTGCTGTGGCTGCAGGTGTCCCCCTGCCCCATCCGAGGCTGAGCCCTGGATTTTCCAGCCACGGCCTGAGCAGCGCCTGGTGCCTGGGAACTGTGTGGCACAGGGATGTTTTATTAATTAATGATGAATATCTCTGTTGTAAGAGGGGGCTTGACCGATGGGAAGAGTAAAGCACAAAAAAAAAAATTAAAAATACCAATGGAGACAGCTCACTTTGGGCTCCTGTGAGTTCCTCCTTGAGACACAAGAGCAGAGGGCTGCGTGGAAAAATTAAACAGACTTGTGGCTGGATTTCGCCCCCACTCTGTGCTTGCTCCTGGCCCTGTGCACCCCAGCCATGGAGCAGCATTCCCATGGAACCCATCCCGTGTTCCAGGAAAGCTGGAGGAGCTCAGCGCTGTTGTGGTTGCCCCACAAGTGAATTCCTGGTCCCTTCTCCTGCGTGCTCAGAGCAGCTCATGCACCAGAGGTGGCCCAGCCTGGGGTCTCTGGGCTCCTCCCAGCCCGTGGCTGCCAGCAGCAGGACAGGGATGAAGAGTTTTGCAGGACTGGGGTTGTTTTTCCTCAAGTGGGAGCTCCTGGGGCTGAGGGAGGGCCCTGCCCTGGGCGCCGCAGGGTGGAAGTTGGGTAACCCTGCCCTGAGTGGGGTGGCTTTGGGATGAACACTCATTTCCTCTGCTTCAAGCTGCTGATGAAACCCCACCAGTGCTCCCCACAATTCTTTTTAACCCTTAAGCTGCTGGAGGTATTGACAGCAAATGTTCCTGGCAGTGGTGGGGTGTTTCCTGCCCCAAACAGGGTCTCTGGTGTTCCCTCCGTGCTCCCAAACCCTGCCCTGCTGTAAGATGCTCCCTTGCAGGCATTTTTGCCTGCTTCCCATCCTTCTGCTCTTTTTCCATCCCCTGTGGGATTTGCAGGTGGATGTGTCCAGGATGTGTGTGGCTGCTTGTCCAGGCAGCCTTGGATTTAATGAAGCCCCTGGAAGGTGGCTGCTGCTGCTTCTCCTGCTGGGAGAGGTGGGATGTGAGATAAAGTGGGGGCTGGGCTGGGCTGGGTTGAGCAGGGCTGGGCTGGGCTGGGCTGGGCTGGGCTGGGCTGAGTGCTGGGGGCATCTGGAACAGAGGATCGAGTCCTGCCTGTGCCCTCACTGCAGACAGAAACCTCCAGGCTGGCAGAAGTTCATGGTTGTTGTTACACCTCAGCCCCTGTTCAGCACTTTCTCTGTTTATAGAATAGCAGGAATGTGTCTCTTTTTTCCCCCAGGCTCTGCGGTTTTCACACCTGATGTGAAATGCAGCAGCTCGGGGCTCCAGCCCGCAGACAGCCTGCCATGCTCCTTTTTAAATTTTTTTTTTTCCTCTTTTCCTTTTAATCTTGCTTCAGACTGTGAGAGCCCAGAGTGTGAGGATGTCTCCTCTCCCTGCCAGGCGTGGGTGTGACGGCTGCGTGGGCTGAGCCCTCCCTGCACATCCCAGCGCTGCCGTCGGGGCTGTGCTGTGTGCAGGGCTCTGGGGGGCAGGAATGGGGGGGTGATGCACCTGAAATTCAGTGTATTGGAGCTTTAGTGTTTGATGTGTTGGGGGATTGGTGGCTGTGGCCTGCTCTTAGCTAAGGGAGGTGGTTTTACATTAATATTCATTTCATTCTCCTACAAGCCATGTGGAATTTTTTTAGTATTCAACATCTTCAGGTCCTGGCCAAATGCCTAATATGATTTAATGCCTGATTCAATTCCTCTTTCTGTGTGTGTGTCTCAGCCTCCTTCTCCTTCAAATTTTGGAGAAAAGATCACTGCATGGTAAATTTAATCTTGCCTCTAAAAGGAAAAGCAAATTGTCCTTTCCATTCCTCTCCAAGCCGAAGGTTTTAGCTCCAATTACTCCTGGCTCTGACCTTGCTGCTTGGAGAGCAGCAACTGCTTGGAGCTTTCCAGCTTTCTCAGATCTTTTCAAGACTCTTCATCTTTCAGACTTCGTGGCTTTCAAAGCCAGAGGCACTTCCTTTGTGTGAGGCTTTGAGCTTCACCAGCTCTGGAGAGAGCCTGGCCACGCAGCCAAGGCGAGGGGAGGGAGCTGCCTTCTTCCTCATGCCTTTGGGTATCTCGGTGGATATCTCATTCCTCAGGGCCTCCTTCTGTCACAGTAACCCTCCCAGAGTTCTGGCTGTCCCGCTTTGCAGAGCAGGACTCGGGTTTGATATTGGCGGAGGAATTTCTTTACGAGACGTTTCTGCGTTTTCCGGTGGTTCCAAAACCCTTGTTGGCCCATGGAGGTTTTCCTGGAGGTCTGCTCCTCCCCAGCCCTGGATCCTGCTGCTGGCTGCTGATTCCACTCCCTCAATGTCCCCTTTGCCCGTGGGATTGGTTTCTGAGCAGCTTTCCAGCCCCGTCCCTGCTCCCACCGGCGCTGCCCATTCCCGTGCAGCGTCCGTGAGTGCTCAGGATTGCATCCGAGGAGATTTCAGTGAGGCACTGCCTAGCAGTAATATTAATTCCGGTTCTAACAGCAGTTGTGTCGAAATGAAGGTTGGTTAATTAAAGGAGAGGCCGACCAGCCAGCCTGGAGCAGGAGCCTGGAGCGTGCGGGTTTTTTGGAGGATGGCGATTTGTGTGCTGGGTTTTTCAGCTCCTTGCTTTCTGTTTAGCCACAGAAAGTGAGGAAATGGGTGTTAGGGACAGGACCTGCAGCTCTGTGGGAGGTGAAGCTCTGTTTTCTACCCTCCAGCACGCCAAACACACCGAGGTGAGTGAGCTCTGCCTGTCCCTCCCTCCCACTCCAAGGACGAGCTTGGAAAACACGAGACTAAAACTGCCTTGAATGGTTCCGGTGCCTTCACCTCTCTTTGTGCAGAGATTCCCTGGGTTTGCCTGATGGGAAGGCACAGGGCTCTGAGCCAACCTGTGCCTGGGAGCCCCAGTCCCATGGCTGGGAAATTCCCAGAGCTGCCTCTTCGCCTGTCCCAGGGGATGCTCACAGTGAGCCCACTCTGGGGCTGGGAGCAGATAATTCCTGCCTTGTTCTGCAGGGCTGTTCCTTCACCCCCACCCTCCCCAAGGCCGGGATCTTGGCACAGCAGTGAAATCCCAGCAGGGGAAAGCAAAGGCTGCTGAGGAAGGAGAGCAGACTGTGGTGGGAAATGGTTGTTTTGGCCGGGGATGTGCTGAGGGTTTTTCCTGGGACACCTCTGTCCCCGTTCCCACCCTGCCTGCAGAGCTGCTCCCACGGAGCACAGAGCTCCCTACGGGGACTGCTCCGGGATTGGGGGATCCCCACCTCCAGTGGGAATTGGAAAGCAGGAGGTGGGGGGGGGTTGGACCTCGATGAAAGAGCCCCAATTCCCTGCGCAAGGATGAATCGAAGCTGCTGCAGCCTCTGCCCCGGGTTGGGTTGGTGTTGAACAAACCCCAGCCCCTGGTTCAGCCTGGGCTCCCCAAAATCAGGGCAGTGAAGCCCAAATCTCTGCAGAAACAGGACTCAAACCTGGCCAAACAGCCCCAAAGCCTTGGTTCATCCTGGAATCCCTCCATATATTTCCATTTATCCATTGATTTGGGTACAGTTCTCCCCTGTCCAAGAAGGATTTGAGGCAAGTCTTGCCCCCAAATGTCTCTGTGGGGCATCCTGGGCTTGCAGAGAAACAATTTGGGATGAGAGTGTGAATGACCTACACCCATGACTTACATCCAGCCAAAACCATCCGGGATTGGATGAAATCTTTATTTAAGCAGCCGTTTTTTGGTGGGTAGGAGTTTTTTTGGGGGGTGTTATTCTGTAAGAAAGAGGATGTTTTCCTGTTTGCTTGTAAAAAGCTGCTTCTGCTCGGTGTAATTGGATACTTCCTTTTCTGAGGAGGGAGCCTGGTGTATCAGGGGACATTTATTTAGGCAGCTGTGTGGCTGGGTGAGGAATTTTGTGTGGTTTTGTTCTGGTGGGAAATGGTGAATGTGGGGTTTACAGGACTGATTGATCCTTTTGTATCTCTGACCCGACTTACATGGAAAAGAAAGCAGGTTTAAAGAGCAGAAAAGGGGTTTTGAATGTTTTTTGATCAGTTAATAAACTCAAAATACACTGGATGAGAAAGCAGACAAAGTAAATGCCTCGGAACAGATTTTGCATTTAAAACTGGTCGATTCATTACGTGGAGTGTTAATTGTGCATCATGAATTACACTTCTGGTCACCCCAGTTACAGATCTTGGTCTCTCTCGTTGCAGTTTTACTTGCAGATTGGAAAATGTGCATTTCTCCTTTGTACTCCTGATTTTTTCATTGACTTGCTGAAATTAAGTGTTGAGCTGGACAAAGTGAATTAGAATCATTTAAGCTGGAAGAGACCCTTAAGATCATGGAGCCAAACATTTGAATTAACTGAAATTAAGATGTTTACTTTGTCCTTGTGAGAGAACCAGACCCTCCCAAAAGCTGTGTTTGCACTTCACTCTTTTCTGGTTGTGTTTTTATCACTGACTTGGCAGCTGTCTCCTGCCTACCTGGGCTAACAGGAGCTGTTTAAAATTAAATACATTTTTCAATTTTAAAATTAAAGCCTTACCACAGGTTGGCGTCACCTTAAATTGCTGGTTTGAAATCTGGGTGGTTTAAAGTAAATGTATTTAATGTTTAAATTAAATTATTGAATTTTAATGTCACTGAATGGAATCCTTGGGCAGCCCAATTCATTAATTCTTCCTTAGTAAATCTGGGCATTTCCTGGTGACTTTGATGAGCCCAAACCTTTTTCCCTTGGGTTCCTCCAGACAGACTGAGCCAGCTGGGAGGATCCCACCTCCAGTTTGGAGGCACAAGCCAGGGTGAATCCTGAAAGGAGCATCCAAATTCCCTGGTGCCAGACAGGGAAGTTACCGTGAAAACCTTCAAGAAGGATTTTACTTTCCAACCTTCTTCAGATACCAGATCCCAGCCCTGCTCTACCTGATGGTTAAAAATCTGATGCTGCAAATCAAAACACACAAGCGTGGCATAAAACATGGGAAAGGCTTCATTTCCTCCCCTAATCCCCCAAATTGACTTTCCTTTGTTGATAGAAGTCAGGGGCGAGGTTCCCAATTCCCTGTGACGTAGAGCACAGCACTGATTGAGTCTCAGGCTGGGAAATGGGAGGCTTTTGAGCCACCCTGCAAAAAATGAGGATAATTTTTCCAGGATGACGGTCTCATCCATTCCCTTCCCCATTTTTCTGCGGGCGTTTTACGAGGAAAGCCTCCTCTGAGCAGCTCCCTTCCTCGGGCCACCTGGCAGCCTCTCCTCCAGCAGCCAAAATCGATGTTTCACTGTGTGTGTGCCATTCCCGGGCTGTCGGGCTGTTTCGTGGCATCCCAGAGTGCCTGCCCAGCACAGCTGCACTGCGTGTGGTGGCTTTGGAGGGGAATTCGGAGCGTCCAGCAGGACCCTGGTGATTGCAGGCGTGGAGCTGCTCCTGCTGAGTCTGAGACTCTGCTTTTCATCCTCTCTTTGGATTCGGGGTGGAACTCTTCACCAGAAACTCAGAGTATCACCAGCGTGGCTGATGCAAACAGGGTGCCATGGCTTCAGGCTGACAGAGGGGAGATTTAGGTGGGATATTAGGAAGGAATTGTTCCCTGTGGAGGTGGTGAGGCCCTGGCACAGGTTTCCCAGAGAAGCTGTGGCTGCTCCATCCCTTCAAGTGTCCAAGGCCAGCTTGGAGCACTCTGACCTGTGGAAGGTGTCCCTGCCCATGGCAGGGGGGTTGGAATGAGATGAGCTTTAAGGTCCCTTCCCACCCAAACCAGTCTTTGCACAGATTTGTGGATTTGGGAAGGGAAAAGGTGTCTCAGCTAGACGTGCACAACATCTGCTCTCCAACATCTCCTTTTTCAGTATAAAAATCCAGTCCTTTCCATGGCATTCTTCTCTCTTGCCTCGCTGCTTTAGAACAAAGGTGCCAGCAGCTCCAAGAGCTGCCAGGGCTCCAGGTTTTCCTGCATTTTAGGATGTGTGCATCCCTGTAAAGGCCCTGGGTGCCTCGTAAACAACACGGGCCGTGGGTGTGCGGCATCCGGCCCGGCCCTGCTCCCACGTGGGGACCAGCTGCTGGGACTGTACCACTTCCAGGCAGGAATTCCTGGCATTTCTTGGCAGGGGAAGAATGTCCCAAAGCTGACCTTCCAGTCCGTGGCACTGGTCATTCAGTGGAAAGGCTGAACTGCAAAACGGGGACAGCTTCGGTGCTTTTCCCGAGCTCTCCATGCACAGCTTGGTTTTCTCTCTGTTTTCCTTCCCACCCTGTTGCTGTCCAGGGGAGGAGGATGGAGAATCTGGCACAGTGCAGGTGACAGGGTCAGCCTGGCAGTTTTGGCTCTGATAAACCTCTCCATCCTTTTTTTAGACGTAAAGCAGTTCTCGGATGAGGTGAACGCCCTGAAACGTGGTGAGGAATCTTGGGGTGCTTTCATGTCTTACCCATCAGCTTCTGTTCTCCACCAGCACAAAGAAAATAAATCAACCAAACTCCTCTCCTGAAAGAAAATAAATCAGCCAAACTCCTCTCCTGAAAGATCTTTTTTTTTTTAAAAAAAGACCTTTTAGTGTTGCCGCATCGTATAAATCATCTTTATTTTCCAGAAGGACTCGTGTTTGCTTGTGTGCCCTCCCTTTGGAGGAGGGCAAGAATGCAGGAGCCTGGAATATTCCCAAAGGCAGGAATACAGGGCCATTCCCACAGGCTGAGATCATTCCACTGATTGCAGGAGGATGGGAATGACATTGTGCACGTGCAAAGTCCTGGTGGGAGCCAGTGCTGGCCGAGCTCCTCCGGATGTTTCAGCTCGGCCTGACCCATCCCAGAGCCAGCAGGATGCTGGTTGTCCCACCAGAGAAATGCTGGAATCCCCATCCCTGGAGGGGTTTATGGGATGTGGGGACATGGTTTAGTGGTAGCTTAGTGGTCAGACTTGAGCTTTTCCGCTCTAAATAATTCCAGGGTTCTTTACCAGGGAAAAGCTTCTGTACCCCTCGTTTTGCAGAGGGAATGGAGGAGCAGAGAAGCACAGCGTCCTCCTGGCAAAGGGGAAGGGAAGCAGGGAATTCCCAAAAACAGCAATGAAGTGCACAGAAGTGGCAGAGCCATGAGAGCAGCTGCTCCTTATCTCTTCCTGAGCAGGCACATCAGGGCAGATAAAGCAAAAAGGGAAAAGATAACGCAGATTGAGTCTGCCTAGCAGCCTGGCTCTCGCAGGGAGGTTTTTCCAACCTATTTACTTGTCAGTGGTGATTCTGGACGAGCCTGTGGGATCTTCAGAGGAAACCAAGGTTTTTTTTCTTCCTGTCTCATGCCTTGCAAAAGGGAATCTTTCTTCCAGGCATGAATTTCTGGCATTTCTTGGCACAGGAAGAAGGTCCCAAGGCGGGTTTGGTGTCACTGCGTGCTAAATGCCACCCCACGGCTCACCCACGTCTGTGTGTGTGGGGCTGGAGGTGTCTGATTCACCACGCACCAGTGGCTCCTCCACTTTAAAACCAGTCTGTATTAGTCATGTTTTAATGCTATTGAAATCAGCTGCTCGTGGCCATTTGAGGAATTCCAGCCCGGGGTTGTGGATGTCTCGGTGGGAGCGGAGCAGGGAAGGGGAGGCTCAGCACAGTGAGCTCATCCTGGCTTTCCTCTAGCTCAGCTCATCATCCTGCATCAGGTTTCAGGGATTATTCAGCCCCGTGGTTGTATCTGGGAAACGAGATTAAGGAGCTGGTGCTGTGTCCTGAAAGCTCCTGGGGTTCTTCTTCCTCTGCTGTTAACTTCAGGGGAAGCTGGTGGCGTAAAAAATGTCAGCGGAGACTATTTTGGAGTTGGAAAATAAATGCTCTGGGCTTGCAATGCCGGAACTGGGAGTAGGAGCTGCAAGGCACAGACTTTGTTCTGGCACCTGTGGGAATATCCCCTGGCCACAGCGTTCCAGGGGATCCAGCTGAGTGTTCCCAGGAAGGCTCAGCCACCCGTGGGGAAGCACGAGGGATTAGCACGGTGCTCTGTTACCGATGGCACTCCAGGCCTCTGCTTCTCTCTGGGGACACTTCCTGGGCTGGTGTCACATTGTAAGGAATCGGGGACGCAGCCCAGGGCACGGAGACACGGATATTCCCACTCTGGAGCTGCTCCCTGCCTTGTTCCTGGGTGTCTTTTGGTCCTCACCCCGACAGTCAGGGCTGGGTAGAAGCCACTGGTGGAAGGAAACTCCTGATGCGGGCTGGGAGCTGTGAGAAGGAAAAGCCTGCACTGAACCCTGCACAGCAGCTGTGACTCAGCAGTGCCATGGAGCCTCTCCTGCAAAGTGAGCTCCAGACGTGGTTTTCATCACCCACGAGTGGCAGCTCGTGGCTCCTTCTCAGCCCTCGGGCCACGGATCCATCACAGGCTCCGTTTCCCTGGCAGAAGCTCCCTGGGCCAAGGTGTGTTTTGTGTCTCACCCTCCCGAGTTCTTCTGGCATCTCTGCTGGGAAATGGGATATCAACAACAGCAGTTTAATGGGCCTGACTGTCAAACAAAGCAGAAATAATTGGTATTTCAGGAGAGGGCGGTTGACACCTTTTATTGCTGAAAACAGGATGTGATACTGCCTGTCCCAGCACGAGGTGGGCAGGAGGGATGTTCCTGCTTCTCCTTGCCTGGCATGGGGGCCCTGTGGGTTTGGGGGTGCGGAGAGCACCCCTTCCCCTCCCAGAGAACCCGGACCCCACAAACAGGGCAGGAGGCACAGGGCACAGCAGAAAAGCTGTTTATTACCTGGGTCTGTTCAGCACCCCCAGTGAAACCTGGGGTGGATTTCCCTTCTCAGCCAAGCACAGGGGCTCTCAGGCCATTTTTGGGTTAATCTGTCACATCCCAAGGGCTCGGGACCAGCAGCCACCACCCTCTGGCCTTTCTGGAGCCTGGTGTGTGGTGAAACGAAGAGGAGGATCTTAATGGCACTTACTGGGAACTGTTTGCTGGCTCTGGAGGGCAGAGCACTCTCCTTCAGCCCAGCCTGTGTCCCCTGGGATCTCATTCCCTGATTTTGTGCAAAATGCTTCTTCCACTGCTCACTTGGGCTGCATCTCACTCCGGGCTGTCCCAGTCCTCCCCTGGGCCGCCGTGAAGGGAACTGGGTGGAGGAAAAAGAAGTTTCGCTCAACAAAAACCTGTATTAAGTGCTCTGCTAATCCAACCCCTTTGGCTCCAGCGGGATTTAAACATGTGCTTGTAGTTAATCAGGTATTTAAGTGGTTTTTTGACTTGGCAAGCCTGAGAGGAGCTATCCCAGAGGAGAAGGAGGAGAGCAGAGCCGTGGCCTCCCAGCCGAAGGTGTTTGGAAACGGGGATGTTGAGGGCAGCAGTGCGAGTTTGGGGCTGTGGGTTTAACTTTCTGTGACTCGGTTCCTCCTTTTGCTCAGGGGGAGGCTCTCTGCAGGGAGCTGTGGGGCATCAAAGGCGCCGAGAAAGGCACTGGTTTGGTGCAACAGGGCGAGCTGGGATCGGTGTTTGTCAGTAAATACAGCTGAGCTGGCAGTGGAGGGCACAGGAGAGGTCCTGCCAGGGGCTGCCGAATTCCAGGACTGGCACCTCCAGGAGAGGAGACACCCAGGGTGAGACCAGAGAGGTTGAGAAAGGATTTTTGAGGGAGATCATCTCCCCTCGCTCTTTGCAAAGCTGCTTGGGGAGCTCGCAGCTGTTTGTGGGGCTGCTCAGGAGGGGTTTCATGGAGTGTGAGGAAGATTTTCCCTTGGCTCATGATTTCACCCCAGAGCCCCTGAGCAGGGTGGTTTTCCCAGCTCAATCTGATTTTCTTGCTGGCTGTTTCTGCTGGGATTGCTCAGGAGGGGCTGCTCTGGAATTTGCCTCCACATAACCGCCCAGCATCACAGCACTGATGTTATTATGCAAAGTGTAGATTATTTAACCACACAAGTTGGTTTTTTTTATGTCTTGATTTGCCGTTGTTTTGAATCCCATTACAGGAATCTGCTTCATTAATGGACTTTGTCCATGCTGGAGATTAACTGGGGATGCTGGATTTGCAAATGAAAGAATTGAAATCCATGTTGTACATATTAATTACTTGGGCAAGCCAGTGGAAGCTGGGGAAACCTTTATTTTTATTCCACTCCTGTTGCTTTGTCTTAATTCAGAAAACAAGTTTGGTGCTGTGGGATTGGGTTGGTTTTTCTCCTTTGCTGGAATTCCCTTTTAACCCTTTTAAGGTACTAAGTGGTTTCATGGAATGGGCTGTTCCTGAGGATGAATTTTAATGCAAAAAAGAGTCAGGGAGCTTTCATTTCAATGTTTACTTCAACCCTGCTTCCTCCTCTTTTGCTTTGAGCTAAAATCTCTCTGTATCCTGTTCCCTCTAAGTTTTTACCTTGCAAAATCTCCTAATTCCTGCCAGTGATAATCAGCCAGATTCTTATGCTGAGTGAGGCAAGGCAGCTGTAATTCCACTCTCCTTGCTGGTAAAAAAACCAGGGATTTTGGTATATCCAGGTATTGCTGTCGATCCAAACCCATTTTTTCCCTCTGCTCCTCCCACCCAGGCTCCTACAATGGTATAAATGACCCAACAAAATAAAGGCTTGGCACGATTTTATGGGAGTCAGCTGCAATTTGTTCACTTAAATTATCTTTTTGTCATGCTTGCATTATTCCACAGCAGCCAGCTTAGAGAGTTAATTGAATATTTGTGTCTCTCAAAGATGCCTTCAATTACTTCCCTTGAATAACTCTGGGAGAGAGCTGTGATGGGGAATCACTGATGCTTATTTTCTGTATCAGAAATATCTAAGCTTTTATTCCAGCACCTATTAAAGGATCCCAAAGCATTCCTACAGTCTCCCACCCCGAAATTCCATCCTTTTGAAGCAGAGTTTGGCATCCATTGAGTGTTAACAATGGCTAATGCAATAATAATCAGCCCAGGGCTTGGAAGTGGGAGCAGCTTTTAGACAGCACTTCTTGGGTTGCAGCCTCTCATTGTGTGTGCAGGGATGGATTGATTTCTTCTGGGTCCGGGAGGCTTCCAGGTGAGACAGGAACATGATTATTGATGCTGCAGGTTGTGTGGGAATTGGAGTGCTTGGGGATGGTGTGGGAGTGTCTCCCAGGGCTGGGCAGAGCTGTGCATCAAAACAAAACCCCCGGATAGCTGTGGGCAGTCCCCACCTCGGGGTTTTCGGCTGCACCGATCAATCTCCCGAAATTATCGACTTTCTTTTTCCATCGTTGGATTGCAGCAGCTCTGCTGCCTGAGGAAGGCAAGGGAGGCCATCAAAAGCAGCATTTTTGAGTGGATAGAAAAGCAAATGTGTTGTTTCAAGTGAGATTTGCAATTCCTTCTGTGCTTGGCTGTTGTGGGATCGCCTGCTCCTGGGAACAGCGGATCAGGATGGGCTCAGAGAGGGCTTTTCACCCATTCCACATCAGGAGACCCACGCTGGCCTCCTCCTGAAGCCTCTCGTGGTGACAGCTGCTGGGCCAAGACAATAAATCCTGATCCCCTCCTAAGCGGAGCCTGGTTCAACACAATTAACGGCAGAGCCTGGCAGCTCATGCCGTGTTGTGGTAATTGTGGAGGGAGGGTAATTTGGAGAAGGTGGCTGGATTAGAGCAGGGAGGAGTGAGAGGTGAGGACTCCCAGGCTCTCGTTTGCTCTGGCAGACCAGGGCCAGGTCAGGCTGAGCTTTCCTGCATCCTCCAGCCCACGAGCCAAAGCTCAGCTCTAGGAGGACCCCGTGTCCTGTCCCACGCAGGCTCCCTGACAGCAGCTGGGGACCATCTGGCCCAGCTGCAGAGCATCTGTTCTGCCATGCAGGGCTTTCCACAGCCAAATCCTGCTCCTTCCCTTGCTGGGATCTCTTCTTTCTTCTCTTCCAGTTCCCCTGAACTTACAGGACCTTCATTACCTGGGAGACCCGTGCCCCTTGCCCACGGTTTAACGAGAGTGGTGACACACGGGGAAGGACAGAGGGGTGGCAGGATGGACAGGCAGCACCAGCCTTGTTGCCTGTTTGATTCATTCCTGAGGCTGGGCCACCTGAGGGAGGGTTTTTGGCCTCTTTTCCCGGCAGAGATGTTTGCAGGGATGTGCAGAGCCGGAGTGTCTGGCTCGTGGAGTGCTCTACGTGCAGGTGGGGATGGGGAGCAGATTGCACCAAGTGCTCGTGGGCTCAGTGTTGATCCAACAGCTGCCATCAGCTGGAGCGGGTGTGGGGAGCCTGGTCTGTGATTCCAAGCAGGGAATTGTGTGATTGGAATGCTGCTCTTGTACCAGGAGCCGTTCACTTGCTGCGAGCCCAGACACCGGGGCGGTCTCTCACAGGCAGTGGAAATGATGAGGGCGAGTGATTCCTCCCCATCTGACAGTGCCATCCTCTACTTGTGAATCCCTTCCCCTTTCCTGCAAGGATCCCAGTTCTGCTTTTCTCTTTGGTTCCTGTAAATACTTATTTTAGAGACGTGTTGATTTACTGCTTGTGAGGGCAGGGCACGAGTAAATAAAAGTCTTTAGTGGCCATCAGGCATCTCCTGTCACCTTCCAAGGACAAGAGTTGTCTGAGCCCCGGGTTACCTCCAGAAAAACCATGGGGGCGCTGAAGCAAATCATAAAAATCTAATTAATATTGATGGGTGATCAGCTGCAAAACAGATGGGGCTGCTTTTGGCTGGGAGAGTGGGCACGAAAACCACGCAGAGCTCCGTGCTTGCTGCGCTGGAAAACAAAGGTGAGAGCAGCACGGGTGGGATTTTCCTGCTCCAGTTGCCTCAACATTGAATGTCTAGGATCAGCTCATTAGAGGGGCTTTTCTTGGCAGGTAACAGAGAGACAAGCTCATCCAGGGCCTGAGTCAGCCCAGCTGTCTTAGAGCAGGATGAATCACCATCCTCATACGAATTGACAGCCGACTGAGCTTAGGTGGCAGCTCGATAATAGGCAGCCTGTCCTCCGAGTCCATTTTCCAGCAGCGATCTAGAAGGCTTTTGCAAGCGAAAATAAGTATTTTTAAAGTATTTTTTTTGCAGTTGGGAGCTGGCAGCAGAATGTGGTCGAGGCTGGGGCTGATCCTGAGAATCAGCCCTGTGCTGGGGCAGGAGTTCCCTCTGAGAGCTGCTGGTCACAGGGAAAAAGGAGTGATAAATTTGAAGTTCTGCTCCTGACCCGTGGTTTGGATACTCCAGGCAGCATCTGGGATGTGCCAGGAAGCTCTTTGGGCAGATACACGAGGATGGGAATGGCAGATTCGGTTAAATTGGTTATATTTTCTTTTAATGCTTCACTGCAGAGCTGTGAATGGGAGGCCCAGCAGCCAGACTGGAGTTAAAAGGTTCCTGCAGGGTTGATGCATGAACCTTTTTCTTTGGGTTTTAGCCAGGGAACGTGGAGGGCTCTGAGTGGAGCTGCCTCCCAGGAGCTGAGCAGGTGGGAGAGTGACCCCTCAGCCGTGCTTTGCTCAAGTCCTCCTTAGACCTGCAGCTTTTTCTGCCTCTCCCCTTTGCAGGAGGAAAACTTTGTGGCATCACTCTCCTTGGGAGGGTTCTAAAGAGGCTCTTGTGCCTCTGGGCTGAGCCTGCTGGCAGGCTGGGCTGTCACCCATCCGGCTGGGAGCAGCAGGAATAAGTGACAAGTCCCACCAGGAGCCATCTGGTGCAGGCTCTGCGTGGCCAGCACAATCCTGGCTTGGAGTTGGAGCCACAGCCTCAGGCTTGGATGGAAAACCAGGATGTGGGCAGCTCCTGCTGCTTTAGGAGGGATGAGTGGATAATATTTGGTGAGCTCAAGGCAAGCAGTGGGGTTAAAGGCAGTGGTGGGTTGGAATTGTTGGAGTTAAAGCAAATCCTGGAGTCACCTTACCCAAACAGCATTTCCAGGCTTTTCCTGGGATCCCACTGGCTCTGTAAACCAGGAGAGCTGAGGTTGTCCTCATTAAACATCCACAGGCACTCTCCTGAAGAAGTCTTAACTGTGGTCTGGCCAAATTCCAGTTGGAGTTGTTGTCTTTGCCTGGCAGTATGAAATAAAAGAGCATTTTTCTGCAATTCTCCTCTTCTCAGTTGTTTAAAATCTGAGTGGTGGTGTCACATCTCTGCCCATTAATCCATCTCTCCAAGTCCCTCCAATTCCAGCCTCCTGGAGGGGGTTCAAGCTGCCACCATTTATTATTTGAGTCAGTCTGCCAAGGAAATGTTTGCTCCTTCCCCGAAGCATCGACTCCCTTCTCTCACTGCACCCTCACTCAGGCCTCGAATGAGCCATTTGTGGCTTCCAAACGGATATTAACTCTGTGAAACAGAAAATACCCCACATATTTAAACCCTGGTTTTACTCCAGGCTGGTGGGTCGGACATCAAATCCTCAGGAGCAGTTGCTGGTTTGTGTGGAGGTTCCCAGCGTGGCTTTTGGGGTGCCCCATCCAGATGTGCCGGTCCCGCTACAGCTGAGCTCCCAAATGCTGCCTGCCCTCCTCAAAGGTGCAAGTTTGGGCATCTTTATGTGGCTGAGGGCTGGTTTTCCCCAAAATGTGTTGGAACATCGTGACCTTTGTGGTGCTTTACTCTTCTCTCAACCAGAAATTGGTTCCCGCCTTAAAAAGCTGTTTGGGGAAGAGTAGGAGGAAGTGGTTGGATTTTCCTCACAAGATGCAGGGGTTGATGGATGTGTCCTCCATCCAGAAAAATGAGGCTGGATCATCACATCCCACCCCTCTCCCTGAGCTGACCTTCCTTCTCCACACTGATCTCATCTGCTGGAATCATTTTTCCCAGATAACCTGGAGCAGATGATGGATGCAACACTGAATTAACCCTTCCCTTCCTTCGTGCCCGACCCTCGTTTACAACACCAACTTCCCTGCTCGGAAATTCAGGATGCTGCCCTGGCTTTTAGTGGAGATAAAGGAGTTTTGGAAGAGGTGCTGGCCAAAGCAGCAGCTCTTGGGATATTTGTGAGCAGCTGTGATGAGGTGTTTTGCACAGGAACCTCACTTGGGCAGCAATAACTCCGTGTTAGTGAAAACAACAACAGCAGAAGCTGCTTTCTCATAGGCTCCTCACATGGACCTGCTGCATTTCCCCCTAATTACAACTCAATTTGCAGAGATAAATGGTTTAATAAGCAAAAATGGGTTTGGCTGTGGTTGGTTATGGCTTTGTGTGGCTCGGGGGATGCTGGGTCTGGTGGAAACACAACTTGGAGCTTCCAAAGCCTGGGAGCTGCAGTTTTGGACAGCAGGAAGGAATAAGAAATTGTTTTACCTGGGAAAGATAAGCTGGGGGTGCAGCTCCCAGATGTTTTGCTTGGCCTGGGGAGTGGATGGTGAGCTCTGAGTTTTGGGGGGAAAGAGTTGTTTTTGTGGTTTTTGCTGCAAACAACAGGTTGGGCACAGCATCTCCCTGCAGAGCAGCAGGACTGGCTGTGCCTCTCACTTGGCTTGGGATTTTCTTTTCAAAAATAATTGGGTTTTCTTATGCCCCTCATGGCTGTGGCTGGGTGATTTCTATTGCTGGCTGCTGGAGGAACACATTAGATTTTTCTGCTGGATTTTTTAATATAAATTTCAAGTTCAGCCCTCAAAGTGGGGTAGGTGGTTGGATTTTTTGGTTTGTTTTTTTTTTTTAACCTAATAGCTTTACACTGTTAGATTTGCAGAAGACTCCTCCTGTGGAGGCTCAGCTGGTTGGTGGCAGGAAGCTTTCCTTCCCGTGGATAAGGCTGGATGAATGGTTTGGCTTCCAGCTTCCTAAAGCTGGAAACAAATGGGATAAACTGCAGAGAAGTCATGGGTGATTTCTGGTTGAAAACTCCCCTTTTTCCTGTGACCACCTGCAGAGATGTTCCCATTTTCCAGTCATACGTGGCCAAAGCACCCCAGCAGAGTTCAGGGGTTTGGATCCACCCCTGAACACCCCTCAAATCTATCCTGACAAAGCCATGCCTGGCTCGTCAATCCCATCACTTTAAACCCTTATTTATTTGAAATCTGCACTTGCCATCCAGGTAAAATCCCCTGGGAAAAGGGAATGTGCTGAAAAAAAGTGACTGGAGCCAGATGCTGGGCGTTTCCTGCAAAGCCAGTGATTGGTGATTTGCTGCTGACAGCATGAACTGGTGTTAAGTTATTAAATTGCAGATGAGCTCATCACTTGGCCTCGAACAAGTTTCAGCCTTGAGAGGCTTTAAAATATTGCATGTGGAGGAAAAGAGACAGTGCTGGTGTGGCAGAGAGGTTTGGGGAGCAGCTGAGAAAGACATCTGTGCATAAAAAAATGTGTGTACCAGCAGGGAGGAGGGAACGCTCCATGCGAAAAATGTAAAGTTCTCCCAGGAGAGAGGAGGAGAAATTCTCTGATTTCTGAGCTGGACATTTGAATTTTAGCTGAGGAGAAAATGGTGAAGAGTTTGGAGATGCTTGAAGGGGCAAGATGCTGAGCCTGGTTTGATCCTGAGAGGTCCCAGAGAGTTGTCCCAAGCCCTCAGCTTGGCCCTTTGGTAGTGCCTGGTGTTTGCCACAGACCACGGACCAAATCCAGCTTTTATCTGATGTTTGCTTAATCCTAATGCTGAGCTTTACCAAACTGGGAAGGTGACATCTACGCTGCTGTTTGGGTCTTCTCTCCCTGGAAGAGTGGGAGTTTCCTTCCTGCACAATTTCTATCTCTTCCTCCTCTTGCAAAGGAGCGCAAGCTTTCTCCACGCTGAGATGAATTCTTTTTTTTTTTTTTTTTTAGCTACAACTTGACAGAGACCATAAATCCGTTTGGCCACTTGATTTTTCCAACTGGGCACGTGCTGGGTTGGGTTTTGTGGCCGCTTGGATTTGTTGCTCCGAGGTTTTTTTGGTGCTCCCAAGGCAGAGCAGCCTCACAAATGTGTGTTTTTTAACTGCCTCGGCTCTTTTTTAACTAAATGACTTGTTTGCAGTCTGAGAGTTGGTGTTAACTCAGGCGGTGCTGCGGGGCTGATCCTAAAAATACCAAGGAAACCAGTGGGATAAACACTTGTCAACTCGTTTGTGGCCCGAGCTGTAATTGCTGTAATGTGAGATCCCTCGGGCTGCTGTGTCTGAAGGCACAGTGCATTTTTTTTTTAAGTGTAGATGTTTGTTTTCAACCTGTCTGAAATCACAGAGCGTCAACACCTACAAGCAATGTGCCTTCCCGTGGGGTTTTTGGGGCTGGAGCATCTCTGAGCTCAGGACAAGCTTTAATTTATTGCACGGTGCCAAGGTGTTATTGGCTTGTGTTTGCCAAGAGGAAGTTCTTTCTGCCACCGGGTGCCACCGGCTCCATGGGAAGTAAAAAGAGCTCAAAAAGAAATAAAAAGAGTATTTGGGTATTATGTGGACAAATATATTTGAGGAGAAAGGAGAACACTGTGTATAACCCTTCCCCTCCTCACTGCACTGATGTATTTCGTACAAAGACGAGTTCTCTGCCAAAATTCCTCAAATTATTCTGCCTAAGGATTACAAACCATAGAAAGGAGCCGTGGAGGGGACCCCAGGAGGTCTGGCCCCTCCCTGGGGCAGGATCAGCTCCATCTGAACTGCTCCTGGCACCGCCTTGTCCAGTCTCCGATGTCAGAGCTCCCAGCCCTTCCCAGTCAGTCTAACCCAGCATTTTGCTCTTCCCCCCATTCCAATCCATCCTCCTGTTTCCACTGCTGCAGTTTTAGGCTCGTTCTTCCCTCCTTGTGCCCAGCAGCCCCAGACCACCTCCAATGCTGCATTTCTTCTCCAGCTGCAGTTCCGTGTGGTGTTCCACGGGGTCATCCTGGATTTTATCCTGTCGCAAGGGTGTCATTAGCTCGGTGGGTTTATGAGGGTGATCCCACAGCCCTAAAGCCTCTTTGCAGGGCAGGTGAAGGCCAGGAGTGCAGCTTCCCTCAAGGTGACACAAACTGGCCCTTCCTCCTCCTTGTCACCGAAACTGAGGGAAAAACAAAAACCCTCCAACAACCTTTTTAGTGGGAGCTGGTGGGGATCATTTCCTCCTTGGCTCCTCCACCAGTGAGGGCTGATTTTAAGATCCACTTCAGTGCT
The DNA here is from genome assembly GCA_013397755.1 of Cnemophilus loriae. Lineage (NCBI taxonomy): Eukaryota > Metazoa > Chordata > Aves > Passeriformes > Corvidae > Cnemophilus > Cnemophilus loriae. Next base: position 158,975 of record VZTF01006652.1, read on the forward strand.
GGCTTTTATATCCCACCTAATCTTGCTCCTTTGCCCTGTTCCCTGCAGGATTTAGGGATGGAGTCGACCTCTCTGGATGATGTCCTCTATCGATACGCCAGCTTCCGAAACCTGGTGGATCCCATCACTCACGACCTGATCATCAGCCTGGCAAGATACATCCACTGCCCCAAACCAGTAGGTGCCACGGTCTCCTCACGCTGGCTTGGGAAACTGGGAATGTGGAGCTTGTCCCTGAGTGCCAGGGGGAAATCCTCCCGGTTTTGGGTGGGTGTGGACCAAGAGGATCAGGTTTTGCAGCTGAACAAGTGATATTTGGCTAATGTTGGTGCTCCTTTTGACTTGTGTGTGGCGTTTTTAAGCTCTTCCTGGCAAGGGATCATCCATGGTTGGAGGGACCTGCAGGCATCACTCTCCTGTATTTGCTGCTAATAACAGGTCTTTAATTTCCTGTGAGAGTGTCTGAAGGGATGGAGTCATTCACTGCTGCTTCTTGTGGATGTTTTACTCAGTTATATCCTCCACCAGCGTTTAAAAAGGAGGGAAATTGCTATTTTGGAAGCATTTACAGATTTCTTTCATGTTGTGAGGAAAAGTCACAAAGGTGCTGCTGGGGCTGTGTCTGTCTGGGCTGTGGTGTGAGTCTGACTCTGAAGGGCTTCATAAAACTCTCTGCATTCAGTAAAACGTGTTGGGAAGGATGGAGCTGCTGCAGGGAACACCAGGGACCCGAATCTCCATCTCCAGAGACCAAGGATGGCTGTCCCATGTCCTGCAGCGTGACAGCAAGATGGAGACACACCCCTGTGCTGTGCAGGGATATCCACAGGTCCCTTTTCCTGTGGAGAGTGAGATCCTTTCCTTCCACCTCCCCCATGAGCTGGGAAAGTGGAGAAAGCTCCTCTCGTGCCGGGCGCGTTTCCAGGCCGAGGGGCCCCGTTCCCCTGCTGAGGTTGCCCTTTTCCAGAGCACTGTGACTAAGCTGGTTTCTCCTCCTGAGGGTGAGCCGTGGCCAAGGAGAGCTCTGCATTCCCTGTAAAAACACCCCGAGGCCACTCCTGAGCGTGGAGCTGCTCCAGTGCTCTCCCTTGTCCCCCTGCAGGTTTCTCTTGGCACCAAAGGCTGTGGAGGAGGCAGTGCCAGGGTAAGCAGGGAGATGCAAAGTCCTCATTCCTCTGCTCAGCCCTGGCACATCTGGACGGCCGTGTGCAGCTCTGGGCTCCTCAGCACAAGAAGAGCTCCTGGAGCAGGGCCAGAGCAGGGGGACAAAGAGGATGAAGGGTCTGGAGCATCTCTGCCAAGGAAAGGCTGAGGGAGCTGGGGCTGTTCAGCCTGGAGAGGAGATGCTGAGGGGGGACCTGGTCCCTGGCTGTCCCTGTCTGCAGGGAGCCAGCAGTGGGACAAGAGGAACGGGCAGGAACTGATGCCCAGGAAGCTCCACCTGAAACTGAGGAAGAATTTCTTCCCTGTGCAGGTGAGAGCTGGAACAGAGACCAGAGAGACTTTGGAGTCTCCTCCCCTGGAGATATCCCAGAGCTGTCTGGACACAATCCTGTGCCATTTGCTGTGGGATGACCCTGCTGGAGCAGCAAATTTGGGCTTTGCAACCTGACCATTCTGGGATTCTGTGGTGGCAAAAGCTGTGAAATCAAACCCAAATAAATCCAGCCTGTGCAGCACTGAGGCTCTTACTCTGCATGAGATGGTTCTTGGATGGCCTTTGGTGCTCTCCACATCCTTTGCACAGCTCAAAACACCACACTAGGGATGGATGGATGGATGGACGGACGGATGGACGGATGGATGGATGGATGGATGGGTGTTGCCTTGGAGAGGGAAGCAGGGGCTGTGCAGGTGACAGAGAATATCTCCAGCAGCAGCAGGGCTGAGCTGCAGCTCCTCATCGGTGGCTTTGCCTTGCTCAGGTTTGGGTGCCACCGGCTGTGCTTTAAACCCTTTTTTTTTTCTGGCAGCTGAGTGAAAAGTAATTCCATCCCAGTGTTTTGTGGTGGTTTCCTGAGATACTGATGTTCTCTAAGTCCCCAGAAACTTGCATGCTTTAGTCACCAGGGTTATTTTCCAGCTTCCAGCCCTCTCTTCCCCCAGACCTATTTCACTTTGACAGAGGCTTGGCACGATGTGTGAGAGCAGGAGAACGCTCAGGGCCAGGAGTGCTGCAGAAGTTTTGGCTTTTGCTCTGCATCCTGTGGCACAAATATACATAAATATAGAGGCTGAGGCAGCTGGGAGCTTGTCCTTATCCATCCAGAGGTGGATGGGGCTGACCTGGACCCTGGTCCCTGTTAACTTTCTCTTTTAAATATGCCCCTGCTCAGGGTTATGGGGTCTTGCTTCCCTCCTCCCTCCTGGAGAGGCTCTCCTGACTCTCTGTACATTGCTTTTTTCACTCAGCTTCTATTTATACCACCCTTAGCTTAAAGGTGACCCCTTGGTCTCTCCTCTGAGCTAAAATAAAAGTTGAATCATTTTTCCAGGCCCCGGGTAAACACGGCCTGATCTGTATGGCCAGGAAAAAGCTGGCCTGGGCTCTCCAGCGTGGCTGTGGCCTTCAGGGGGTGCTTATTCCAGCCAGCAAATCCAAACCAGCAGCAAGGCAAAAGCTCTAACGTGTGCTGGAGGAGGCTGGAGTGCTGTGAAGGAGGAATTTGGGAGGGGGAAATGGTTGGGGTGAGTTTTGTGTGGGTGTCCAGGCAGTGGAGCACGGCTGCATCGCGTCTCCCGGGCCTCGCCGAGATCCCAGCCTGGCCCGAGGGCTGGGGTGTGAAAGGAGCCAAGGGAAAGCTCTTTTCCAGAAAATTTGGAAGTCAGGGGTTGGATTTGGTCCCATCCCTGCTTACAGATGTGTGTAATGCAGTTCAAGCAAACCCAGGTGCTTGAGTGCAACTCTTTGGGGTTCCTGAGGCCTTGGAAGGGACAGATTTGCTGTTCAGGAAACTCAGATTGTGCAGGCAGATTTCCAGCAAGGAAAGGGGGTGTTTGCTTTGGATCAAAGACATCTGAACAAGTGTTTTCTCTCCCATGGTCAGTCTGCCTGGACTCCCTTTTCTCTCCCTGCCTCTCTCCTCATGGAAAAGGTTCCTTGGAGAGTGGCTCAGCTCCGAAGCCACTTCCCAAAACCCAGTGCCAGGGTGAGGAATCAGTGGGTGCTGCCGGTGTCCTCAGCCCCCAGGGTGAAGTCTGCCTGTCCCCAGGGCCAGCAAAAAGGGACAAAACACCCCAGCAAAGCCACGTGGCACGGGATGGAGCAGCCAGGATGCCCCGAATCTCCCGCAGCTGCTCCGGTTTGCAGCGGGAAGGAGCCGAAAACACAAATTTTGCGTAAGGAGCGAAGGGCCCCCGTGAAAAATTCACAGCTCTCTGTGCCAGCAGGGATATCTGGCCCTGAACTGTTGGAAAATTGAAGCAATTCCTTTTTTTCCACAGACCAAAGCCACGTGTGTGGATGACTGATGGCCGTGATAGGGAGTGAGTCAGGCTTCCCTCCAGCTTGAGGGCTGGTTGGATTTGGGATAAGCACTGGGGGAAAGCAGAGCCTTGGGCAAGGCTGGTTTGGGGCTTGTGACCTTGTGCTGTGCCACTGCACCCCCTGGGATGTACCTGGAAGCTCCTCCAAGCCCTGAAGGCTGCCCAGAGTGAGATTTTGGCTTTGCTGACCCCCATCCTGCTGCTTTCTGCCAAGAAAGGCTTTCCTGCCGGGGAGAGGCTGGCAGAGCAGCTTAGCAAAGCCCCGTCCCAAAATCCAGCTTTGCCTGGCTGTTCTCCTGTTGGTGCCTGCACCTCCTGGGCAGCAGCTCCTCCAAGGCCTCAGGTGGAAGATGTGATCCTGTTCAAACACAGAGGGCTGGTTCTGGGCAAATATCTCAATTTGGAAGCCACGTGCAACAGGGAAAATCAACCTCATCTTCCCCACTGAAATTCAAGATAAATGGAGGCAGGGAGAGTTTTTGAAAGCTCTTCTAAGCGGCTGGAGAGTGGAGCAAAGTGGATTTTGCCTGTGTAGCCCTGGGTGGATGGAAGATCTGTTTTCCTGTGTCATTTGAGCAATTTCTCTGTGGCCACATCCCTGGCTCCGATGTCTTTTCCTGCCTGAGCTCCAAACTGATCAGGTTTGCAGGATGGCTTTGATTCCATGAACTGCCATCCATGAAAAAATGAAAGCATGGAAAGGAAAAGTGGTCATTGTGACCTGGATGGAATAATCCATTTCTAACCCTCCTTGAGCCCTGTGGGATAACGACTTACAAATGATATTGAGGTTTTCATGCCCTGCATTTTTCAAATGTGTTATTTCTTCTGGAGCTAAAATGAGCATTTTTCTTCTTATTTACCATCCCTCTGTGCTGTGCCATGTGGCTGAAGCTGTATTAATAACCTGAGTTTGTTCAGGATGAAGATAATCAGGGCACCACGACCACCAGCCCAGGGCCTTTATCCCCAAACCAAACCCATAATCCAGCTCCTCTGCCACGTGTGTTCTTATTTGAGCTGGAATTCAAATTATCATTCCAAGTTCCTGACACCAAATTTGTTTTTCAGCATTATGAGGTGAAATTATAGGTCTGAAGTGGTGACACATTGAGGGACAGTCCAGCACAGGGTGATTCTGTCAACCCCAGTGAGATTTTTACCTTTCCCTTTTCCTCTGAGGTGTGCAAGGAAAATCCCCCACAGCTGGCAGATTCCAAAGTGCTAAGAGAACACTGAGTATGTTTTGCTGTCTGCTTTAAAAATCATCATAAAAAGAGCTGATCTATGAACAAAACCCCTCTAAACCCCCAAATATATGATATAAAAGCAGAGGGGATGATGAGGATCCAACTTAATTCTGTATTAATGGCTCTTTCTGGGGGTTTTTTTGTTTGTTTTTTTTTTTGCTGGTCTTGCTCCAAGTGTGAAGATCCCCCTTTGTGGGTATTTAAGACATCTGCAATATGTGAAGATGTCCTGGAGTAGGAAAAAGCCTGGAAAGCTCAGACCTCATTGAGGGCAGCTCTGGATCTCTGCTGACTTGATGTCCTGCTCTCTACTCTGCAAAAAGAGAGATGTTCCTTCCCTAAAGCTTTCGTGTGGGAGCTGAAGCTGAGCTGAGTGCCTGGGAAATGGGGGAAATGGCACTTTGCAGGGGTTTTAAAAGGGAATAATGGCAAGGTCTGGATGGGCTGTGATGGTGCCACTGCTGGGAACTCACTGGGTTTTTGTGTGAAATGGGACCTGAGCCCCGCCTGATCCTCCTTTGTCCAAACCCTGTGGGATGCAAGGAAGGCCCCTGGATCCTTGTCCCTCCCAACCTGAGAAATGTACTCCCAGCATCCCCATTTCCATGTGAAATTGGAAATGTGACCAGTTAATCACACTCTGATCGTAAAATCAAATCATCAAATTTAGGTTGGAAAAGATTTCAAATCATCAAGTCCAACCATGAACCAGCCAAGGTGACTTTTATCAAACTTTTCATCTTTTTTTGATCCCTTTTTGGGTTTCTTAAGCCCAAAATCTCAATGCCAGCTGGCACAATTGCCAGGCCTCCTTTTTTCTCAGCTCCCATCATAACGGGATGACCTTTCCCAACCATCTGCAAAGCCCTGGAAATGCTGCAGGGTGGATTTGTATCGGCTCGGAGATGGATTTTTGCAGTGCCTCCCAAATGTCAGGTGCCACATCATCCAGCAAGGGATGTGCTCTTTCTTCCCCAGGAGCATCTTGGTGACACCAGCTGTGCGTGATGGGCATCATCACTGAGGTTGGAGGATTAAATGATTAAAAAGAGGATTAAAAAAATGTGGAAAAGATATCTCAGTTACCTGTGGGTGAGGCTGTGGTTCCCCAGTTTAACTTTGAGCCTCTCCTCAGGACCTTTTCACCCACAGCCTCCCCGAGTGTCCCCAAGGGAAGTGACAGATGAAGACCCAGCTACCTCATTAAACAGTAGCCACACTTTTTATTGATGTTTTCTGCTGGTAATTGGCATTTGAGTTCAGCTCATTTGGGTTTTAATCAGAATATCATTCCCCTCAAAGGAAGGGAGGGCATTGATTCCCTGCCCCTGGCAGGAGGGTGATTTATTCACCTGAGGAGAGCGTGGTGGGGACCTGGCCTGGGGGATGGCTGGAGGGGAGAGCTGGCACTTGGCTGGGGGGTTTTGAGAGCTGTTTCTAGCCCAGCTCACAGCTGTGGGAATACCAAGCAGGAAAACGTCCTGCTGGAAATGTGGATTTGCAGAAATGAGTGGTTCAATAAGCAAAGTTTGAGGGGTTTCAATAAGGAGGGGTTTCCCCTCTGCTGATAAACCTCTGCTGAGGGGTGAGGAATTGACTGTGGCCACATCTGGACTGGTTCAGGCAGCAAAGGCTGCTCACCATCTGCCCAGGGGGGTGAGACAAGTCTTAATACATATTATGATCCAATCTGAGCAGTTCTGGGGCTACAATCAACCCGTGTTTCAACCCTGACCACTGAAGGCTGGCAGTGCCCAGGGTACACTTGGATTCTGCTGCTCTCCTGCAGCACCTGGGGGAAGGGATGGAGCTGGTGCCATGTCCAGAGGCTCTGCCCCAAATCTTGCCTTTTCCCCGTGCTGTGGGCTTGAAGAAAAATCCAAAAATCCCCCAAATTTCCATTTTTTTGCTGAGTACCACGGTCAGGCTTTTCAAGGGGGTTCCTGGTGCTGCAGGATGAGCTGGAAGCACTGAGGATAAACCCCTGAGACTTCCAGCAGCCCTTTCCTTGCTGCTTCCTCGAGCCCTGAGTGAGGAGTAAAGAGCGCTGTCAGCATTTCTCAGCGGGGAGAAGCAATGCCTGGATTTGGGAAGGGCTGTGCCCAACGCTGCACTCAGAACACCTCTGGGGCTTGGAAGCACTCCCATTTCTAGGGCTAATCCTGGAATTTGAAGAGTTCCTGGCATTTAGCCCGTCTGCAGCATCGCAGCTGCCTCGCCGGGTTATTTTTTGGAGCAAGGAGAAGTTTGTCCCTTTGCTGCTGGGCTCCAAGCTTGCCTTGGCTGCTCCCAGCACAGTCACCTTGCTGGGACAGCTCTGCATCCCTGTGCCACAGGGCAGAGATGCTCTCAGCTGGATTTGGGGTGGCTCAGGACCCTGTGGGGTGCTGATGAAGCCAGAGGAGCCTCTCTGGTTCACCCCAGGGGTAGAATGCGCCCTCCTTTCCGTGGGGATCACCAGGTGATGGCTCCTTGCAGAGGGGAGGCAGCTGCTCTGTCTCTATTAGACAAAAAAAACCAAGAAATAAATAAAAGCAAAGAGCTGAGTTTTTGTAAATAGGGAGGGTGCCAGGAGGCTTTCCAGTGATTGCTCTTCCTTGGTGGCAGGGACTGGGATTCCTGGCCTCAGTCCAGCAAGTGGTTATCTCCCAGTTTGGGGTATTTGGGGATTTGGGTAAGAGCTTTATCCCACCCTTCCCATCTTCAAAGAGTTTTGCAGTCGCTGGGTAATGTGCTAAATCCTGCTGATTTCTCTGTCGCTTTCCTTTTTCTCCTTGCCATCCATCCTTCCAGGAAATCCCCAGCACAGCTCCTGTGCCTGCATCCGTAGTTTCCCATCTGCTCGGAGCGCTTGGATGTGACCCCGCTCCCTCCAGCCTCGCTGCATCCCGGAGCCGTTGCTGGGAGAGCTTGGATACACTCGACTGCTGCTTCCTCACCTCTTTTTCCCTTAAAAAAAATAGCAAAATCCCCAGTTCTGCTGTGCCTGCAAGGGCCCCACAGTGGTTAATGAGCTGGAGATGAGCGCTGGGCCCTTTCCCTGGGATTCACATTTGCAGGGAACAACAGGGACTGGATGTGAGGGGGTCCTGCCGCCCCTCCCCAGGCTCCCAGGGCTGAGAACCCCCTGGGAATGACAAAAATATCCCAGGGACACTCCTGCTGTCCTCCAGCAGCGATGAGGGGCTGGGCTGGGCTCTGCTTCCCGTGGGATCCCATGTGGCGCAGCTGATCCAGGCTGGGAAGGTCTGTCCGTGATGTGCTGCATGTGGGACATAAATAACCCAGTAACCCACAAAAAACCCAATAATCCATAAATAACCCAATAATCCATAAATAACCCAATAATCCACGTCTGGTTTCAGCCTGGGAGGAGAGGGAGGCACAGAGGAGGGCGAGTGGTGCCCGCATGCAGCAGCAGAGGCAGGTGCTGGGCTGAGACCTGCGCTTCCAAGGGAGATTTTCCCTGAGAAATGCCAATTTTCCTCTGGAATTCATCCTCCCTGTGCGTGTTGAGGAGGAAGGCAGTGCCATCGAGTGCCATCATCATCCTCTGAGCAGTTCCAGCAGCAGCAGCACCTCGGGTGTTTTTCTCCTGGCTGTTGTGCACCAGCTGCAATCATTAACCTGTTGTTTGCTGAGATATTTCCAGAGGAATCAGGGGCCCTCCTGGATTTTGAGCTGCTCCCTTTGTTTTGTGGCAGCTCCATCAGCAGGATACAGATGGATTTGGCATTAAAATGCTGCTCCAGTGACCTTTCCAGTGGCGTCTCAGTGGCCTTCCCATAATGGCTTTGTTTGCAGCACTCGAGTGGGTCCAATTTATCAGGAGTGGGGATGCTCCAAGGCCTCCTCCCCACATCCCAGGCAGGTTTTTAAGGATTCACAGCAGCAGGAAATGCAGCACACACACACCCCTGCCATTCCCCACACTGCTCCCATTCCTCCTTTCCCGTGGCAGCTGAGCTGGGTACCCTCCAGCAGCTCTCAGGGAGGATTTTTATATTCTTTTTTTTTTGCAATTTCCCTTTATCTCCAATGTTCCCCTCAGGGCCGTCTATCACCTCAGATTTTATTGCCTTTTCTAATTGCTTCTCTGAAGTCCAAGTGCAATATTACTCCAGGATCCTTTGGAACAACTTCCTGAGCTGCTGCAATCCCGTTCATCTCCTACTTCTGCCTCTCTCGATAAGCTCTGTTGTACATTGCTTTTCATTTTGGTGTGTCAACACCGAGGCTGAGGCTTTGCACTTTGGCCTTTCAGCAAAGCAGATTGGGGAGCGCTGCCTGCAGTGGGAAAAATGTGCAAAAATTGGGTTCCACTCCTTCCCTTTGTTTCTACAGATTTTGCCTTTCAGCGTTCTGCCGCTGCTGCAGCTTCATCAGCTCCCAGTTTGGGCTAATTCGGGGTTTAATTGCTGGGTCCCTGGTGCTCTGTGGCTGTGGGAAGTGCTGGTGGGATCCCCATGGGTTTGGACTGGTCTGGCTGGAATTTGTAAGAGTTGAACAGGAACAAATCCTTTCCTGAGGGCACAAAAATGAACCTGCCTGGTGCTCAGTCCACTTTGGAGAGGTGACCACCCACTCCCACCTCTGCAGCCAGGGCACGAGGGGGAGCTGTGCCAATCCCACCTATTTGGGGTTTCCAGCTTTGGTAGATCTGCGTGGAATCAGAGGATTTGGAGGTCTTTTTTCAATTATGAAGTTAAAACAAGTGCCATGCTCAATGTTGGGTGAATTTGATGAAAGCCAAGGACCAAGGGGTTGACGTGACCTTGTGGAGATGGGCCAGGCAGGTCCCCTCAGGTGACAGCCTGGTTGTCCCTGCAGAACCCTCCTGCCCACTCCCATTTTGCACCAGTTGCTGCCTTTCCCCCTCATTGAGTTTTATGCTGCTGTCAAGCAGGACTCCACAAAATGTTAATTTTGCCCTGGCACGGAGCTGCTGCCATCTGCTCCAGGACACCTTCAGCTGCCAGAGCGTCAGGCTGCTCCAAAAAGGTGCTGAAGGGCCAGAAGTGCTGCTCAGGGTCTGTATTCTCACCCTGCTTTGCGGCTAATTACAGCCACAACCTTTAATTACCCTTATGCAAAAGCATTTTCAGTTTGTTGTGCAGTCCTTATCTGCAGACCTGATCTCTGCCAGCGTGGGTTTGGAATTTCGCTGGATGGTTTTGTAGCTGGCTTTGGGGTTTGCCAGGTGATGGGGTGAGTTTCCTGATCAGCATCTCCGAAATGCTCCTTCCTCTGCAAAAAGGGGTGCTGCTGGATGGGAAATTTTGTGGGGTTTCTAATAAGCTTCAAAGTCTAATTTTTGCTTGATAGAAGACTGGTTCTTCTCCTCCTTAAAAAAAAAAAAGCCCTTTTTCTTTGGCTTTTATTTATGCTACTTCAGACTTTTACCTCTTTCACATTTTTTTCCTCTTTTACCTTCTTTAAGAGGGAATTTTTGGTGGTAAAACCTCTATCCAATCAAACCAGAAGGGAGGGAGTGAGGTTTCCACTATGAACAACATTCCCTGTCCAAACTGCATCTGGAGCTGTTTGCTGGGTTTGCATTGTTTCTGTGCAGCTTTTCTGTCTTTCATTTCTGTTTCTGTGCATCCTTTCACATTCTCTCAGGAGGAATTCCCACAAACCACCAGGATTTCCTAATATTTGGGGTGGTTTGATATGGAAACACCCCTGCATTAGGTGGTGTAGGAGCTGGGCTCTGTCTGTGTGTAAGCCCTGTGGATCCACAGTGATCACTGCAAAATATGACAAAAATATGACAAAACCCCCCCCCTCAATCTTATTAAAATGGCCTTTATTAAATTGGTTCAGTTCCTCCTCTAATTTGAATTAAACCAGACAGGATTTATTTTCAAAAGGATTTCTGCTCTGTGCTGTGGGGTGGTCAAACTGATCGGCCCTAAAGCCACGTTTGTCACTTTATTTGGAATTTATTTTTGGGAGATATCACTCCACTATGCCAACATCTGCTTCCCTTTGGGCATCACCAACCTCATCCCTCATCCTCCACACGCCGGATCCTCTGCCCAGAGGAGCCTCAAATGAGGGAAGGGGAATTGCAACACCCTCGTGGTGATGTTTTAAGGACACCTCCCTGGAGAGCTCTTCCAGGGGGATTTCTCATGCTTTGCCCAAGGAACTCAGCCATGCAGGAGGAGGGATTTGAGATTTTGGGATTTGAGGTTTGAGATTTGGGATTTGAGATTTGGGATTTGGGATTTGGGATGGATCCTCCCGCGCACACCTGGATGAGGTTGTAGTTAGGAACAGTCACCAATCCCTGCCTTCACCTCCTGGCTGTTGGGATGTTTGGGAATGGTGGATTTCAATCTTTTCCTGCCTCCCGGTCTCACAGGATTTGCTGGAGAAAACTCCACTGGGGCTTCCAAAGGCAAATGTGGGACTGGCTGCAGCACAGATGTCTGCAAGCAACAATAGGCTGAGCTGAGCCCCACGCTCTGGAAGCAGAGGGGGGAGGGAAAAAAGAAGAAGAAAGGGAAGGGAAAAAGCAAACCAGAAAATCATTAGATGACTTCAGCCCCTCGTGACAACATCAGAGGGGAAGAGTCGTAAATTCGGATCCCATTAAACGCCGGGGGGAGCAGGAAAAGCCATTTTGGGGCCACAGCTGCAGGTTTGGGGTGGGCAGGGCTCTGGCCTGGGTTTGCGGGGTTCATCCTCTCTGCACTGGGGGTGGCGGGCACGGCTTTCACTCCCTGATTCCCTGAGATCAGGGGGTCCCTGGGGTGTTTGGAGTCTCCATTCCCACTGCAGGGATCTCACAGGGTGTGAATCCCTCACGCATGGGGCCATTTTCACGTTTCCTCCCCGTTTTGCTGCCATCCTTTCCAAACCCCAAGGCCTGTCCCTACCCCAGCACGAGTCCCTGGGGATTTGCTCTCTTTGCTTCCTGCTAATTTGGGATAACTGATTGGATACACATTAAAGCCACTGAGGATTTTCTCCCCTGGGGCTTCCCAGGGCATGTCTCACTGTTTTATGCCTTTGTTTAACTGGATAATAATTCCATTTATCATTGTGAACATGGGGGTTTTTTTTGTCTTTCAAATGTTTGAGAGGTTTTTTGCTTAATAATCCAAACTATTATCCTATTGTCCTAGCTGATCATCCAAGACAAAAAAAAAAAACCCAAGGAGGAGGATTTGGAAGGAAATCTCTCATTGTCTGTATTTTTCAGGTGTGAAATAGGTCGGTTTTAAGGTTCATTGTCTGCTGAACTGCATGGAAAGCAAAAATCTTGGCTGAGGGGTCTCCACACCAAATATTTCCTGTGAAGGGAACGGTGTTCCCAGGTTTGTGCCTGGACAGAGCTTTTCGTGCCTCACAGCTGCAAACCCTGCAGCATCCAGAAAGGGATGTTGCACGTGTGAAAAGTCTTCTAAAAGACCCACAAAAGGAGGGGAGAAAAAAAAACCAAACAATTTTTAAGGGATTTGGGAAGGCCGAGGAGTTCTGTGCTAAGATTTGCAGGACAGCGCTTTTTTTTTTTTTCTTTTAAGATTGATTGTGAGTGACAGAAATGTGGGAACTGTGTAATAACGCCAAAAAAAAAACCCGCTGTTGCTTCCTCGCAGCCCCCAGACAATGGCTAATTGTTCTAATTTGGGTCACTCCCCTGCTGTGCTGCAGCAGGAACCCTTCGCCAAGGCTCTTTAATCATTAAAGTTGGCCTCTTTTCCACGGTGCTTGGCCCCGGTGCAGCCCCCCAGGGCTCTGCCCATCCCCAGGGGTTCTGCTGCTGGAGGAGGAGCGGGGGATCCACTTTTTAATGAAAACAAATTAATTTGTAATAACATCTTTATCACCAGCCTTTGCATCCTCTTTCCTTTCTCCTCATCCTCCTGAAATCCGGTTTGGGGACCCAAATCTTGCCCGTGTGGTGATGCAGCGAGGGCAGGCAGTGACTCCAGGGTTATTTATCCACACTGGAACCACGGCCCTGCTCATCCCGGGGTTGTTTTCCCGTGGTGAAATCCCTCTGCTTCCAACGAGCCCAGCAGAGAGACCAGGAACACGCCCAGGGGTGGCTCCTTCGGGGTGAAAGGAGCTGTGCTGGGTGATGCCTCAGCCAGGGGATCAGGGCTCCCTGCAGGTTTGGCAGGACACAGATCCCAGCTCCCGACCTCTGCCTGCTCCCATTTATCCCTGGGGTTTGAGCAATTCCCATTTCTTCACGCGGAGCAGCAGGAGCCTGGTGGTCCCGGGGCACCCCATCCTTTATGGGCACAGACAGAGCTTGGCTGGTGCCTCTTCCCTCGTTTTCCAGCTGAACAAATCCCGCTGGAGCAGGGCTGGCTGTGGATTGCACAGTGCCACGAATCCCATGCCCAGCTGAAATCTGTTAAGGGATTCAAATCCCGTGAATCTCCAGCTGCTCCCAGCAGCCAGCAGCCCTCTCCTTCTCCAGAGCAGAGCAGGAACGATGGAGGGAGAGGCCCTTCTCAGGGAAATCCTCAGCTCTCAGCCCTCCCTGCGTCCCTCCTGTGCTCCACACCACGTCCGAAGGCCGGGAATTGTGCTGGGGCCCTGCCAGCTTGGACAGCACACGATCCAGTGGAAGCCAAGGCATTGTACTTTAGCTGCTCGCCTGAGCTGGGTCTTGCACCAGCTGGGCTTTGTGTGCTCCCTGAGTCATCCCGAGGCTGCTGCCTGGAAGTGCTCAGCGGGGCACAGCTCCTCCGGAGAGCTTTCCAGCGGGCAGCCAGCGTGGATGGAAGGGAAAGCGGGAGCTGTGCAGCGTTCCTGCTCCTTCCACGAGCTGATTTAGGTGCTGCCCACAGCGTTTTTGCTGTGTGTGACCCAGGATTCTGTCCCTGCAGGAGCTGTAGGGGTGCAGGATCACGGCAGGGGGAGCAAATTCGTGGATATTCCCAGATGTGTGGCTGATGGATCTGCAGGAGCTCAGCTGAGGGCTCCTCCCCAGCATTCATCAGCTGGCTGGGAGCACAGTGCTCGGAAAAAGGGCACATCCCAGCCGTTTTCCTGGCAGCAGCATCAGCTGGGAAAGCTGGGCTCTGTGTGTGGTCTGTCCCATCTCCCCAGCCCTGGGATGCAGTTTTCCTCCCAGAGTTTGAGAACCAGATAACAAACGCACATTCCCACTCCCTGCGTGATGTTAGAGGGGCCACATCTTCTGGGATGCCTTTCCTGTGTGTTATTTCAGGAGCATTTGCTGCTGGAATTGGGCTCTGGTGGTGAGAAAATGCGGTTCTCGTGCTTGCTGATTGTCCTTTCCGTGGAAAGGGCACTCGAGGTTTCCCACAGCCCAGCTCTGTGGGATTCAGGCTCTGCAGGTTGAGGTTTCCCTGCCCTCTGGCCACAAAAAAATCAGCTTTATATCGACCTTCCGTGAGTGATGTGACGCAGGCTGATGGAGATGTGGCACAGAGAGCTTCGGGCCGTGCACGTGGATGTTGTGGGAAGCGGTTCACCCCTGGAAGCAGCAGGGGAGGAGAGCAGGATGTGCCCAGAGGGGTTTGTGGCTCCTCTTCCAGCATTGCTGAGGGTGCTGCTGGTGCAGGGCAGAGGGGAGAGGGCTGCATGGGGAGCAGGGATGTTACCCCAAGGCAGAGGGAGCATCCCACAGGAGTAGTGCTTGGCATCGCCCCCCCTCCAGGCTAATCCCCTCACCCTGAGGCTCTCCCCATTCCCCAGCGAGGTTCAAACCTTGCCAGCACGAGCTGGGCTGGTTTTTAAACTGATATTTAAGCTGATTTTCAAGCTGATTTTCAAGCTGACTCCCTTTCCAAACAAGCTCTTGGGCTCAGTCCCACCAGGGCGTGCGTCAGCTCCAATTATTTCCTGATAGACTTGGATCAGGAACAGGGAGAAGCTTTTGTTTGGGCCGTGAGAGGAGCCCTTGGCACGGCACCAGCAAAGTCCCTTCTCCTGCACACGAGTTTTGGGCCTGCCCTGGAGCCTCTGAGGGGGGACTTGCAGAGGTTTGGGGGTTCCTGAAGCACAGAGTTTGTGTCCTCACCCATGGGAATGAGATGTGCACACGGAAGGAGCCCATCCTGTGCCTTAGGAGGGCTCTGAAATGGGAATTTTATTTATCCCAGTGCTAAACCGCGGGTTTTATCCACAGATGTGCAGGAATCGTGTGCTCTAAATCGTATTTTAAACCCCCCAAACAGAAGAATCCCAGGACCTGCACGGCTTGGGGGTTGAGCTTGTGAAGAAAAAGGGCTGAAAGAATTGGGATGGCCATGGAAGGATGAGCTGGATGTGGCTGCTGATGTGGAGAGAGGATTAAAATATTCCTTGTCCTGCTCCTGCCTCTCCTGGGAGCCCTCAGGGTGCTGTATCAGCACGGACGGGCTGGCTTCTGCTGAGCTGAACTGCTTTGGGCTGAATTACCCAGGAATTGGTTCGATGGGAAGTTCAGGCCTGAGCTTCCCTCGGCCGTCTGGAGGTGTGGGAGCTGCTCGAGGGAAAAAAAACCTCTCATTGGAGAGGCCGTGGCACATCTGAACCAGCAAAAATTTGTTTTGGTTTGTTTTTTTTTTACTTTCTCAGCTTCATCTCCACGTTCTTCTTGTGAATCATTTCCCTTCCCCAGCAGTTCAGCTGGGATAACGCTGGAGACAGCTTGAATTGTCTTTTCCAGGGTTAAATTGGAGGCAATTTGCAGCACCGTGTCCTTCCCCCTCACGATTTTAGCACATGGTTTCCTTTTCAACACTCGTTTTTCCAGGGAGGGTGAGACCTGGAAACCCCCACTCATCACTGAGGGTGGACTCTGCTATTTCAGGGGCTGCTTAAAAATAAAAAAAAAAAAAAAGAAAAAGCAGATGAAATGAAAACTGCGGGCACCTGGCAAAAAAAAAAAAAAAAAAAAAGCAGATGAAATGAAAACTGCTGGCACCTGGCAAAAATAAAAAAAAAAAAAATAGGGAGGTGTCAAAATCTGTGGTGTTTTCTTCTCACGTCGGGGCTGGTGCTTCCACAGGCAGGAAGGTGTTGCTGGTAGTGTTGACTTCCCAAAATGTTTTGAGGCTCTAATTAAGGAATTGCCTGCGTTTGCAGGCCTTCCAGTGGGAACCGTGAGGTAAAACCTCGTCTTTGCTAATTTTCTCAGTGTTAATTCGACAGGCCGAGCCTCCCAGGGTTCACCCAGGCCCCGGGGCTGGTTCTTGCCACAGGGGGAGAGGAGCAGTGGGAATGCCCGAGGAATTCAATGTGTGGGATTAAAACCCTGGGTTTGACTTCAGCGTGGCGCTGAAGGAGGCGTTGAAAAGTAAGGGTTGGAATGTGCTCGTATAAATCCATATTTCCTGGGAATCACAGGCTCAGGTGGGAAGTGGCTCCTGGTTCACAGTGTTGTTTTCCCTACCCCCTGTCCTTCTGGGATCCCTGGAGCTGGAGTTTCTCCCTGAAATCCCCTGGCACCGCCTGCCTCCAGTGCAGATGGAGCTGGGCAAGCACCACCCTGGAATTATCAGGGAAAAATCAGCTGGAAAATCAGCTCGTGCTTAATGGGAATCACTGCAGAGGTACCTGGATATATCTGGCAACAAACCCCCCCAGTTTATGTCAAAGCCCACAAATCCTGAGCTGATATTTCTGCCCCAGCCACCTGCAGAGATGTCCTGGTTTTGTGGTTGTTGAGTGGTTGTTTTTTTTTTTACCCTGAGAAAACCTGCTGTAATTGTTTCCCTGTACACCCCCAAGTGATTTGTCAAAATCCCAGTTGCTCCCTGGTAATTCAGTATTTATGATGTCTTCATAAGGCCGGTCCCGCTCTGCTGACTCGGAGGTGAGGGGGGGAATAAACTGCATAAATTGCATAAATTGCATAAATTAGGCTGCAAAACCTGAGCTCTCAGGGAGGATGTGAAGCAGCAATAATTGGCTGTCCGGGCAGAGGAGATGCAGCAGCTTCCTCAGCATTCCTGCCTGGATTTTCCCAGAAAATCCTGAGCAATCCCTGTGGCTGAACAGCCCAGGCTGATTGTTTATTGTAGGGTTTCCTCTTTAATTCCTGTCTTCCCTAATGATGCAGCAGTTTGATAAAACCAGGCAGACAGCACAAATTGTCACATCTTGGATCTTTTTTTACCATTATTGATCTTCCAGTCAGGTTCATCTCTGCCTGTGACCTTTCAGAGAGCAAGAGAGGCAGAGCAGGATGGGTGGTTTGAATTATTGGATGTCAGATCATATGTATGAAAATCCTGAAATGAAACATGGTTGAGCAGTCTGGATACCGAGCATTGTGTTTAATTTTATTTTTAGGACCCAAAATTCTAGACCCAAATCCTTAGAAACTTTCAGAGTTCAAGTTTTCCAAGCCAGCATCCCTTGAGGTGAAATTTGAGTCAAAATCGAGAAGACACCGTTTTTCTTCATGTTTTTATTTTCCCTAACAATTAAATGTTGTGAGATTTTCTCCTCCCAAAACTCCATCAGCTCAGAAAACCTCTGGGAAACGGGTTTTGGTGGTAATGAATGGGTAATTTAATCAAATTTGATCGATCTCTGCCAGATTTTAGTGCTGGAAGCTGTTGCGTGGTGTCAAATGATAACGGAGGAGGAATAATAATAATAATAATAATAATAATAATAATAATAATAATAATAATAATAATAATAATAATAATATAATGATAATTATAATGATAATAATAATAATGAAACACCTGCAGAATCTTAGCAATCAGAGAGGTTTTTTCCCCCTTTCCAGACAGGTTTGAGGGTGGTCCCTCAAGGCTTCCCAGCTCCCAGTGGAGCCTCTCCGGGCTCGGAGCATCTCCTGGGTGTGATGGCAACGCTGCAGAGCCCTCACCCGGTGTCCTTTCCGTGTTTTTGCAGGAAGGGGACTCCCTGGGAGCCATGGAGAAGCTCTGCAGGCAGCTCACCTACCACCTGAGCCCCCACTCGCAGTGGAGACGCCAGGGCATCATGAAGAGGAAGCCGCAGTCCTGGTGAGTCCCTGCGGGGTCACTGTCCCCAGGCTGGCCTCAGGGCCACCCCTCAGGGCCACCCCGGGCCGGGGGCAGTGGGAAGGGGGGTTGTCCACGATGGTTTTGGCGAATGTGGGAGCTGCCTGTTGCTCCCTGCAGCGACAGGAGGAACAAATCCACCGGGGTGAAGGGAAGAGCTGGAAGCTGGGAGGGAGCTGGGGTGTCACAACCTCCCAGCTTGTCACAACCTCCAAAATCCTCCTTCCTCTCCAATCCCACCAGCATTTCCCCCATTTATGGTTTCTTCATGCTCCCCCACAGGGGTTTTCCTCTATTTCCATCTTCCTTTCCCTGTGGCAGAGGAGAGCAGCACTTCAGTGCCCGGGGAGGAGGAATGGTCAGGAAAACCTGATCCATCCATCCTCCAAACATCCCTTGTCTCCCAAACTGCTCCAAGACCTCCTAATTAGCTGGTAATTAATGCACAGGCACGTGTCACCATGCACACCGTGGCTGGCAGTTTACACAGAAGGGATTTGGTTGTTAAAAAGAGGGAAAAAATAACTCCTCACGCAGCTCCTCAGCAAAGCATTCCCAGCTGGTGTCATCCTGGATCCACAGAGCTGAGAAACCTGGGGATGAGGCTGATGGGAATAGAAAGGGCTGCTTGTTTTCCTTATGTTGGGCATTATATATTTATTATTTTTGCTTAAGGAAGCGAGAAATAGAAATGAAGCCACGGTCTGGGAGAGTCAGGATTTGGATCCAGGTGCTGGCTCGTGGTCCCAGGAGAGATTTGGTTGTAATGGAGCTGTAGTGGGAACTAATCCAGTGAAAAAAACTGGAGTAGGTAAGGAGAGGGGAGGAAAAAAGACACAAGGAAATGAAGGATTGAGTGGCCAGATAGGATTTAGGAGCACATCTCCCAGGGATCTGGCTCAGCATCCTTAAAAGCTGCTGTCCCGAGAGACCAAAACGTGGAGAAATGTATTTCATTACCAATGATAACCACAATTTTGGTGGGTTTTAAGGTGTATTGATGGCTAAAATTTGCTGTTTCCAATAAAGCAGCAGAAATTGAGGCAGCGTTGGAGCTGCCAGGCTGTGTCCCGCGGGCACACGGAGCTGGTAATGACCCAGCAGCTCATTAACCTCGCGGGGTTTCCTCTTAATTAGAATAGGAAATGCTCACCCCTTATCACCCCGTCAGGGCATTGGCAGCGGGGAGCTCTTTACAGCCCCAAAAACCACACGGAATCCTTGAAAATGAAAACATTTCAAGCCCTGCTTTGCGCCACCCCGTCTTTAATTGCCAATCTCTGTCCTTAATCCCCGGGCTGGGACGAGCAGCGGTGTGAGCAGAGCCCGAGATTTGCAAGGCTTCATGTGCAGCCTTTCCTCGGAGCAGCCGGGAAATAGCTGAGGCTTTCCAGGGCTTTGAGAGCAGGGATGAGGATTTGGGATGAGGTTTCGGGATGAGGATTTGGGATGAGGTTTCGGGATGAGGTTTCGGCTGTCAACGAGCCCTGACCACAAGGGAGTGACCTCGGGCTGCCAGCGTGGGACTCTGGCTGCTGGTTCTGCCCCAGCCAGGCTTTGGAGGGTGGGATTTTCCTGGATTTCTGGTTTAGATGATCTTTTAGGAGGTGGCTGTGAGTTGAACCCTTTGCTGGAAGTTGAGGTCAGCCTTTTGCTGAGGTCTAAATGCCATAAACCAGGGATTTTATAGAGAGCATCCTGCTCTGGGCTGGGCTTTCCAAGTGCCCTGTGCTGCTCCCAAGGGAATCACGAGCTCCCATTCCCGGGTGTTGGCGTTGCCCTGGCTGGGCCCTGCTGCCAGATGTTGCAGGAACTCCCCAGTATCGGGGATCCACCCGTTTTTCGTGTGGATTTTCCAGGGAAAATCGCTTTGCTTCATCCCACACCCACCGTGTCCATTGCAGGTGAGAATGGGGAGCAGAGCAGCGGGAGGAGGAGGATGGGGACAGATGGTGGGGCTGATTTTTCGGCTGGGCAGCCTGAGGTGAGGGCAGAGGGGGAGGCTGTGCTTCCCAATCCCATCTCCTCCCAGGCTGTGGGTGCTCCCTAAACCCAGGGAGACACTCCCAGCTCTGGCTCTGCTGCCTGGCACCGGAGCACCCAAACCTCTGCCAAATGACCTTATTTTTTTGGCACGTTATAAAATCTGTCTGGCTCTCCCTCGCTGTCTCCGCGCCTCCCTCGGAATACATTAAGCATCCAGGGACGAAAATCAGGGAAAGCCAACAGCAGCAGGATGAAGCCAGCCTGCTAAAGTCATTTCCCTGCGCCTGGCTCTGCCTGGGGACACGATTCCAGTGTGGAATTAGCTCCTGGAATCTCCCTGCTCCTGCTGCTGCCAAGCGCTCGCCGGCAGCATCACAAGAGCGAAACCGGGATTTAAAACTCCCGTAATTGCTGCGGAGCGCGGGCTGGGAGGGAGGAGGTGTTTCCCGGGGAAAACGCCCTCTGAGGCTTTCCCATCCCGCGGGGATCTCCCGTTCCTTTCCCGGTTGTGGTAGGAATGAGCCAGGAATGCAGCAGGGAGGATGCAGCAGTGGGCACCAGCTGAAGGAATACCAAATATTCACATTGTAAGTCCAAATTTACATCAGATAAACCCTATTTTTTTTTTTTTTTTCACACAATTCCCGTTGATGCCCCTGCACGAAGCGGGGAAGAATTTAGGGTGAAGCAGTTCAGTTTAAATGGAATTAAATGGGGTCAATCTGGACCTAAATTCGTGGAATTTTTAACTCTGCTGCTGCTCTGCAAAGAGCAGAGAAACCCCCAAAATGAAGCCTGAGCCTCGTACCGGGGGTGTCCCCACCACGCTGGGCCAACAGGCCACTTTCTGCACTTCCTAACCCCATTTTTTGTTTCACAGCTCGCAGGCCTCGCCCGTGCAAATCCCCCAGCGCTGGCACGTGGGAAGAGCCAGGAGCTGATCCTTTTCTCACTTCCCCTGGCTTTTCCAGGTGGTTTTCCTTAGCTCCAGCCCACTCTTTTCTTTGCCACTTGTCCTTTCTGCCGGTGACACCTGGCACTCAGCCTGAACTCCTTTCACCCTCTGATGTGAAATCATCAGAAATTACCTTGAAAACAGCAGGAAAATTAATAATTTGGGACAGCTTTTGGAAACGTGGAGGCTCCACGAGGCTGTGGCAGATTTAACCCCTGGTTACCTGAGGGCTGGATGGTCTCCATGGCATTTGGCATCCAGGTGCAGAGACCTGGTAGAACAGAAGGTGTTTGGATTTACTGATGAATTTACAGAGGTTGAGCAGCCTCGTTTTGATGGCAGAAATGCTCTTTTAGCATCCCACTCCTGATTTCATCAGGGGAACAAAACATTTCTGTCCTGCAGGAATGCTGGGTGCTCGGCTTTCACATTGGCAGTGCCTGCTTGCATTGCTTTACAAAGGAAGAAAATTTAAAAAGGAGTTTTCATGGTGGGAGAAGCCCTTTGGAAAAGAGAAAGGGAATGTTTGTGGCTGGAAATCCTCCTCTGCTGTGGCAGCTGGTGGGCGAGCGAGAGGAGAAGTCGGAGCTCCTGCAACAAACGGTCCCTTCAGAGCATCCAGCACAAATCCAGGCGGTGGGAGGAGGCTGGAGCAGGGACTCTGCAGGGTCCCCTGGTCACTAAAATCCCATTTCTGTGTGTGTGTGTGCTGGGAGCTGCTGCAGGAGAGCAGGGAATGTGGGAGCCGGAGCCTTTGGGATGTGTGCGTGGGTGATCCCTTCTCCCTGTGTCCGTGGGATGTCATTGTGCTGTCCCAGAGGATGCTGCAAATGCTGCAGAACTCAGGCTGGCTGCTGTGATTTGGGGTGGTGGTGGAGTTTTCCACCTTTTCCAGTGGAAACCAGGCGATTCCCAAACCTCTCTGCTCTTTCCAGCGTGGCCTGAGGCTCCGGGCATGGAGAAGGGCAAAGCTCTGGTTCCTGGTGGTTTTTCAGGTTGGGAAGTGAGGTTGGGGAGCAGTGGGATGCTCAGCCCTGGCTCAGAGGTGGGTCCTGCATCCCACAGGAGGAGGTGGGTGAGGGTCAGAGCTGCTCCTGGCCACGGTGGATCTGCTGATTTTCGCTGGGTCACATCACCAGGGCCGAGGGCTGCACCCATGTGGTCACTGAGCCCATAAATCCTTGTCCTCAGGGGATCAGTTCCTGGTTTGGTGGCTCAGTTCACTCCCAGGATGGGCACTCAGTTCCAGCTCCTGTCTGTCTGTGCCTGGTGGTTGCTAAAAGAGCTGTGCCGGGGTGGAGCAGAGCTTTCCCCTCCGTGTTCCTGCAGCACAGAAATACTTGTGCTTAATTACTCTGTTATTCCTGTTAATTGCCCTGAGAGCACGTGAGAGGCCACCTCTGAGCATGTCCTACCCTACTTTTGGGATTGAGGGCTGGAAATTAGGATTTAATCTGTGTTTACTCCTGAAATTCAGCATTTAAATCCCAGCCTGGCCGAGGCAGACCGGGCTTTCCTCTGGAAATATTGAATGGCCACCAAAAGTGTCTTGCAAGGTGTGTGATGTGTGGCTGTCCCTTGTCACCAGGCTGGCTGTGCTGGAGAGAGTCCCCAGGCAGCAGAGCCGTTTGGGGCAGAGGGAAATCCCTTTGGATCACTGGGAATGGGGAGGGTTAACCACAGGCACTGAGTAATCCTCTCTAATAAATGACTTAAAGTGATGGGAAGGCCTGCAGTGACACAGAAGGGAGCTAAGATTTTTGGGAGAGAGCAAGTGGAAAAGCTTTGGGAGACACCTTTGGTTTGGTGGGGTTCACACAGGGCTCAGGCAGGTTGATAAACCAGGAATATTTTCTCTGCTTTGGCAGGAATGTTTGGGAATTGGTGGTGCTGAAGAGCAGGAGGGGGCTGGTCCCAGCAGGGCTGTGGGGTTTGGCTCTTCCCTACACAGCAGAAGAGGAGCTCTGATGGGGTTCAGGGCACACAAAGAGGAAAAAAAAGGAACTTTTTGGGGTACCAATAAGGAGTTGGGAGAAGCAGTTGGATGCGGGTAATTTCATCCCAGAAATGCCCTTTCCATCACCTCTGTCCTCCTCACCTCGCTCTCCTCCATGGCCATGGGGCATTTCCTCCGTCTGCCAGTCTGGGAGTCTTTGGACTTTTTATAGCTACTCAAGATGTGACTTTTCTCTTTCTCTTATGGCTGGGCTGGGAACAAACCCTGATTTGCCCTGTCAGTTGTTCTCTTCCCAGTGCTCCTCCACACGATGCTGCTCTGGGCTGCTGCCCCTTGAGTTTATTCCCTTTGGCACGTGCCTGGCTGGAGGCACAGTGCCTGCTGTGTTCGTGCTCCCTCGTGGTCTGGGTGACTCCCAGACTGCTCCTTTGCTTTGTGGGGAATCCATTTTCCAAGACATCTGAACGTTTGGGGCTGGTCCTTTGCACGCACCGAGGTGCCTGGCTGGGATTTGGGATTTTTTTTGGGACCCCAACAGATGGGTTTGAGTGGGGTGGGCAGGTTAAACCTGGGGTTAAATGTGCCCCAAGCTGCTTCCCAGAAAAAAGGGATTTTCCCAAAATCCCAACCCCTCTGAAGCTGGGGTGCAGCTCCCTGGAGCCAGGCATGCAGCACAGCTCTCACTCCTCCTTGCTGTGTAGAAATTCCAATGAACCTCTTCTCCAAAAATGCTGTTTAATGTGTGAACATCCCCTCTGGCAGCTCCAGGGTTTTGTGACTGTGCAAAAACCGTGGTGGAAATGTTTTGTCCTGGTGGGAATGGGGTGTGATGCTGGAAGGGAGAGGAGGAACAGGCCAGCAAGCATCCAGCACAGGCTGAGTGGGAAGAAGGGAAGGATTCCATCCAGCTGGAGATGGATGCTCCTGAATGAGAGAGGAATAAGAAACAAAAAGAAACTTGTGTCATTTTAAAGTCGATAAAGTACAGCACTAAGAGGCTTTGGTGTTAAATAATTCTCTTTTCAGGCTAGTGGGGTATAAATCCCAGGGTGTCAGGGTGTCTCTGGTTTGCACTTTCTCCCTGGACTGGGGAGGGGGTGTCAGGCACGGAGGGATGGACCTGGCAGTGCACGGGGACAGCCTGAGCTGCTGCCAGTGTGCCGATGTTACAGCAAAATAGGGGCTGGAGACAAAGCCAGGGAATTCCTTTTCCACCCAGTTCTCCCTGCTGGATGATGCTGAAGGGCCCAAAAGCACGGAGAATTCAGGACAGGCCATTAAACACCACAGTTCAGGCTCCAGGAGCTTGGGAGGAAAGTGCTGTGATGCTTCTTGTTGAATTTAAAGAGTCAGAGACCTTTGGCACGAGGAAAGCGGGGCTGAACTGTGAACAAATGAAGTGCCTGGTGTGGGCAGAGAGGTGGAACGCTGCAAATCCAGGGGAGTAAAGATTGGTGAGGGCTGTGGCTGAGAAATAATTCTGCAACGTGTGGCTTGTGGCAGTTAAAGGATCTGCCACCGTCGTGGGATCATTAAGGCTGGGAAAAGCTTCTGAGATCAAGTCCACACTGCCAGGTCCACCACTAAGCCATGGACATTTTAAATACCTCCAAGAATTCCCTTAAATACCTCCAAGAATTCCCTTAAATAACTCCAGGGAGTTATTGTTGATGATATTCAGGGGAAATCTGGTTTTTCCTGCGCCTGTTGGAGTGGGAGCTGTGGGATCTTCCCCCTGCTCCCTGGAAAACCTCAGCAAACCACACCAAGCAGGTGCTGAAATCACTCCTTGCCACTGAGAGTTATTTGGCCACCAGATCAGCAGGTTTGGGGTGGAAACGAGTTCTTTTTCCAGCTGAGTTTGGCTGGGGGAGAGGTCATCCCTGCCCGTGGAGAGGCTGCAGCTCCTGGCACACCTTGCCCAGCCAGGAGCTGGCATTAACCAAGACCTCCTTCTGCAGCTGAACTGTAAATAATTGATGGGCACTGAAACGCCACCCGGGTCGGTGGCACAGGGCTGTCACATCGAAGGGACTTCAGGTTTCCCACTGGCTCGGTGTGTAAAATGAGCCCTTCCCCTGCTCCTCGTCTGGGTTTCCCCGGAATTGAAAACAACCGACCCAAACTGCAAAGCACCATTTCCCCCCACACTGATGAATATTGGCCCTGACAAAGGCTTGGATTGCTTTGGCTGTTCCTGCCAGCCAGAAATGCTGGAAAATAAAGCAGAAAGAAGCTGAGGCTGGGATGAGGTGATTTGGAGCAGCAGGACACCCCTCCCCACTGATTTTCCCTCACACTTTTGCCTTAAAAACTTCGGGTGGTCACAGGCACTACCTGGGATTTAAAACCTCGATTTCAGGCCACCCTTCTCCTTCTCCTCTTTCCTCTCCCCTCATGCAGGTGAACCAAGGAATAACGTGGTGGTTTTCCTCCCCTCAGAGGGAACATCCATCCTGCTGGCATCGCTCCCCTCCCACCTGCTTGCACTTGGGTGCTTGTGCCTCCTTAAATGTGTTTTTTAGGCCTGTGCCTGATTAGAAAAGGCCTTTGACTGTGAAAAGTGTGGGGGTTTTAATTTTTTTTATTTTTTTTTTTTGTAATAATCACTCCTCTGCTTCTGGGCAGAGTGGAAATGAGATTTTCTATGGACACACAGCAGGGATTATTTCAATCCATCCCCACCACTTGGGCGGCGGAGCGGGGAATCAACCGGTAGAAATTGTTATTAAACGAGGGAATCAGCTGCTGAAATAATTCATCTCCCCGCCTTGGAAGTCGTCCAGACGCTCCGTGATGATTTGTCTTGTCTCGAACAGCCACTGACTCGTTTTTTTCAGGTGCTGAGGGGCAGTTTGGTGCCTTGCCCGGGGCCTGGATGCTGCTCCACGGGGGAAAGGCATCACTCCCCAGCCAGCCCCGCCTGGCTGTCACCCCGGGCTGTATTTCCCAATTAAGACAATCAAGCTCGACGATGAAGCTTTGATAGGCGCTCTTTACATTTATTTTATTTCCCCGGCCCTTTCAGGCGGCGAGGGCTGGTGAATGAAGGTGTTTAGTGAGCTCATCCATCACTCTGACTCGGCGCTGAATTCCCACCTCCCACTGCCGCTGCTGCTCTCTTTGAATGGAAATAACGCTTGGAAATAACGCTGCAAATGGGGACGGCGACAGCGGGGGGCTGTGTCACCACCAGGGATTTCTGTCTGTCCCCCGAGAGTCCCCACGGGTGACACAAACCGGGCTCGTCCCCTTCCGCTCCGACCCTTCGTCCTCACACACCCCTTGGCTCCTGGGAGATGGGATGGAGGAAAAAAAAACCCTTCTGGAGCATCTGAGGCACAGAAGGTTCTTTTGCATCTCAAAAGGGGCTGTGGCACCTCCGGGAAAAGGCCCAAATCCCCCGGCCACGTTCAGCTCCCAGTTTTTCCAGGCCTTGCCAGCCTGTGTTTTGACACGTCCCAGCCCCGAGGCCGATTGCTTTTGTCCAGCCCAGGGTGGCAATATGTTCTTCCAGGTGTTTTACACTCCCCTTGTCCAGGATTAGCGCCAGGCTGGGGAGCTGGGGGAGGTTTTTTTTTTGGGATGAATCCACCCTGGTGTGCTGCAGGTCACTCCTGCCCGTGCCCTGGGGAATGAGGATTATTGCTTGGCAGCTGCTGGCCTGGCAGAAATGCCCATCTGGAGCCAGTCCTCTCCTGCATTTCAGCTTTAATCAGCTGCTGGGTCACGCTGGCCCCTCAAATGGGGCTCGTTATCCCAAAGATGATGAGCTGGGGACTTTGTGGGGGGGGGAAAAATAAATGTGTGTGTTGACATAATATGGACAAATGACTCGGGAAGATTTGCTGTTGGGCTGATCTTTCCAGCAGCATTCCTTGAACAGCCAGCTCGGAGCACAGTGACACAAACCCTCGTCACTGGTGGGTGCGGAGAGCAGAGAAAAAGCCAAAATATTTGCATTTGGAGGGCCTGTGTTGGAGCAGAGAAGCCAAACAGGGAAAATCCAGAGAAGGCTTTTGTGGTTTTCCTGCTTGTCCAGCAGAATTTGTGGGGACTGGGGGAGCTGGGCAGTGTTTGGCTGATCACACTCCTGCTCTGTTCTACCTGCTTGGCAGCCAGCTCCACCTCTGCTCCCTCATCTTTGGGGGGAGCTGGCGGCTGAGGTCCCCCCCATCAGCAGGGGAATAGCCTGCCAAAAGCAGTGCAGTGCTGGGGGAAGAGGGAGTTCGCTTTGGGCAGCTCGAGCTGTTCCTCGTTGCCTGGATTTTTCCCTTTGTTTGGCTTTGCAGGAATGGCTGCAGCCTCTTTCTGCTGCCCCTGGGCTCAAGGAAGGGGGTCTTCAAACGAAATTACTGCCCCAAAAATTGTGCCCAGCAGGAAAAGCGACCCACAGGGTGCCAAAAAGTCAGGTTCAACCCCTGCTGCAGTTACAGAGGAGGAGAGGGGGCACTGAGAAATCCTCTCGTCGGAACAGAATCTGGAAAAGCCACCCTAAAAAAAAAAAAAATCCCTTTTTCTTGTGAAGCCGGGGGCAGGGAGGTGGCAGTGGGTCAGGTTGTATCCTGTTATTCCTCGCTGGAGGGGAGCTGAGGGTACAATAGGGGCTCTGTTCTGCCGGGCTGAGGGGGACCCAGCATTTTGTGTTAATGTGAAGCAGATGCATCCCAGGGCTGGAATTCCCAGCGCCGGGGCAGGGAGGGTGCGAGGGAGCAGCCCCACGCCGCTCAGGGCTCGCTGTCCTGAGGCTGCCTAATCCCAGGGATCCCACCCCTCCCTCTGGGAGCACCGCGGGGCCCTGCGGGGAAGCAGGGTGGCCACAGGAGCAGGGTTTGGCCAACATCACGTCTGTGCATCGGCAACCAGGTGAAACAGAGCTTTTTAGGCTCCACAGATGCGCAAATGACGATTAAAAACCGGCCAAACATCAGGTGAGAGGCTCTTGGCTGCCTCACTGTGTCCATCTCCTCGTCCTTCGGCTGCTGCAGCCGAGACCTTCTGGCTGTGCAGCTCCTCCAGCACAAACCCCTGGATGTTCTTCGGGATCTTCTGTGCTCTGGGGGGGCTCCCTGACTCTCTGGGTGTGCTTGGAGGCCACCAGCCCCACAAGGGACATCACAGATCCGTCCCACGGGTCCCTGTCCCCCCCAAAACCAGCTGTGCCCAGGGTCAGGAGCTGCAGTTTTCCCTTTGATCCATCCCCGAGCGTGGCAGGATCCGTGCTGGGCTTCACTTTGGACACCAGAGGTGCTGGGATTTTGGTGGGAAGGGCAGGATTTGGCTTGGAATAGGGACCTGCCAAGGATCAGGGTGGGGAAAAAGGGAAAAATAGGGGGTGATGGCAGCTCCTGGCTCTGGAAAAAATCCCTTGCCAAGGAGGGAGAGGGACAAGCAGGACCCTGGGAGCCGGGCTGGCGGCTGCCTCTCGTGCTCTGGCTCTCGTCAGAGCGAGAGGGGACCCCAGCCTGCCTAAACTCTTCCAAATGTGATCTGTGCTCCAATAAAATAAACAGTTTAGGGAAAGCCAAGCCCCAGGCACACATTTTGGCAGCTGATCACTCCCTAATTGCAGGAAGAGCAGTTAGGGGAGGGTTTTTTTGGGGGGTTTTATTTTTGTTTCTTAAGGCTGGTTTCTGATGAGAAAACTGGGCTGGAGGATCAGAGTTGAAGCTTGTCTCCCCACACCTCCCCACCCCCAAAAATCCTGGGGTTTTCCCCTTTGTATTAATGGAATTCAATTTATTTCAAGGAGCAGGAAACACAAACAGCCTCTGCTAAGTGTGAACCTCAAACCTTCAGTGAGGGCCTGGATCCAGGGAGTTCTCCACAGATTTTTCCTTGTTTTTTTTTTTTGTTTGTTTGGTTCTTTTTTTGGGTTTTTTTTTGTTTTTTTGATTGTCTTTTTTTTGTTGTTGTTGTTGTTTGACAACACCAGGGGCAGGTTTGGGGGCTGGGAGAGGATTTTGGTGGGCAGAGGTGAATCAGAGCCGTTGCCTCTCAAGCCTGGCTGCTGTCTGGGTGTTTCCCCCATCCCAAAACTCCTCGGGCTCTGGAATGGGATGGAGATAATTAACACCAGCCCCGGTTTCCATCTGCAAATAGACACAACGTGGCAAAACTCAATTTGTGGTGAGGGGACAGAGAAGAAGCAGCCACCCTCTCCTTCACTTTTAGGTTCATTCCTTCCAAAAATCAAACAAAGCAGTCACAAAACCAAAGGGAGAGGCTGGAATTAAGGATTTTAGGGAGACATCATCCTGCTTTTCCAGAAAAAGGCTGGAGTCCTGGCCAGCACTGCTGTTCTCCATCCCATCCCTCTCCCTTTTCTTTTTCCTCCTCTTCTTTCACTTTTTTTTTTTAAACATATTGGCAGCCAGTTGTGTGTTTTTATGAGCAAATTATTAGGAATTTCTTTTCCTGTGGCCTCTTCCCTTCGGACACTGAGGGCTGCAAATGGATTTAAAGGTCCTTTTCCTAACCAACCCAGCTTCCTCTCTCCCTAGTGGGGAGTTGCTCATGTAAATCCAATATGATTTGGGTGTTTTTGTATCTACCCAATCATAAAAGTCCCTTTCCAAGAGTCTTTCCAGCTTTTTTTTTTTCCCTCCTGTGTTAGAATTTGAGGAAAATGCTGTTTGTTTTATGACAAATTCTCCTTTATTATAATACAAATCCTTATTTCGGGCCAGTTCTCTTCCAGGGAGTCATTTCCAGGAGCAACGAGCCCAACGTGTTGTTTTCCTTTGAATTCCTGATTGTTTTTCCCTGGGCATTTGTGCAAATTGCCTCTCCTGCAAATGCAGGTTCTTAACGGGGTGTCAGCTGCAGCTCCTTATTCCGCTGGAGTGGAGTTTGTTGGAAAAATTCCAGCAGTTTCTGTATAAAAACAGAGGTTTGGGAGCAAATTGTATCATAGGGAGGATGATATAAATACATTTTATTTTGGGGAGGATGGGGTAGGAAAATGGAGCTCTCCGACAGCAGGAGATTTGCTTCTTTTTTTGTTTTTGCACTAAATTAGACAGAATTATAATTATAGCAAAGCATTTTGATGGCTCCCAAGTGCTTATTTTTAGCATTTTGTTTAGCAGGAAATTAAAAACAAGTTGGTGGGGGGGGGTTGGGGAGAATGATGGTTCTGAAACAGAGCAAGGACCTTTCCCTTCCCTCCCCATCCCAATCCAGGCTCCTGGAGCTGGAGCTGCATGCAAATGAGCTGCTTAATTGTCCCTGCCGGAGATATTGATCAGGTTGTCCCTCGGGATAACAGAAATCCATTTTGTGAGCAGCTCGTGGCGTTTAAAGGTTTAATTGGGTCCTTTTGCTGAGTGCCACGGGGACTCTG
>VZTF01006652.1:189634-207287 GCA_013397755.1 Cnemophilus loriae
CTGCCCTGTGGGTGACACTGCTCTCGGGTGTCCCTGCTCTGTGAGGTGACACTGAGGGGTGACACTGCTCTGTGGGTGACACTGCTCTCGGGTGTCCCTGCTCTCCAGTGCCTGTCCCTTTGTCCCACAGGCCGAGGTGAAGGCGTTGGGGCTGCTGGGAGTGGCCAGCGCTCACCTAGGGATAAAAATTCCTTTTCCTTGCTGTTTGTATCCTGAGCTTTTAGGATCTAACCCGTGCCTGGCACCCCACTAGGGCTGGAGTGAGGTGCTCTGTTCCAGCCCAAACCATCCCATGAATCCACGGATTTAGCAAAGGACTAACAACCAAGTTCCTGACTTTTGTCCTTCTGCTGGGCAGGATTTAAGGATCGGCACTTTCCTGATGCCCACGATCCTTGCACGAGCCCTGCCAGTCCTCCTGGAGCAGGGGGTGCTCCTGGGTGCACGGAATTCCCTCTTCCCATCAAACACCCCCAGCTTTTGCCCGGGATGGAGGTGGGGCAGGCCTGGAGCTTGGTGTGGAGCCAAGGAAAACGCAGGGGTTTGGGGATTTGGGAATTTGGGAAGCCGTGAGAGCACAGAGCTTTTCCTGGAGCAGCACAGGAGGGCACTGGGGGGATCCTGCTGCCAGAGGGAAATTCAGGGACAATTTTAGCATTCCCTCCAGGTGTGCTCTTAAGATGCTTAAAAATTCCTGTGCTGAATCGAAGAAATTTCCCAGTGTTTGGGTTCTTTTTTTTTGGAGATGCCGTTTAGAGACGTGATTCCCACAGACATTCCCAGCAGGCACAATTATTTTATAAACTGCCACAGTAAAGTTAATTTTGATGTCACACTTCAGGGCCAGAATGAGGAGCTGCAGGCTGAGCAACCTGCCCTCCCTACCCCCCAAAATCCAACACTTTGCAGGGGGAACAGGCTGGAATTTGGGTAGCAAGGGGATGATGTTACAGCAGGGGTGTCGGGAGTTTATGACATGAAAAGTGCAAACCTTGGCAGAACTGGGAAGGCTCTTGGAACAAGAAGAGAGCAAAATAATTAATCCCCACTGGTGCTTTCTTAACAGCAAAGACTTAGGAATTTTTAATGAATTTATTGGTAAGCTCAAAAGGGGCTTTAAAGTTTCGTATTTTGATATTTATGTGTTTTAAAAATCCTCTTTACCCTGAGAATCTCTAAGGAGGGAAATCTGTCTGAGCTGGGAGGACCAGAGGATTTAAACTGTGCTGTTTGTCAAGCTCCAGACTTTTCTGAGGCAGCGACCAAGGGGCTGGAGCAGCTCAGGAGCAATCACAGCACTGCCCACGCTGGGTGTGTGCCAGATTCAGTAATGAAGTAAAAAAAAAAATGAGGATGAGCCCAAAAGAGGAATTTCCTGTTTCTAAATTTTGGAGAATTTGGCAGCTCCAGTTTCGTCACCCCATTTGGGTGAATGCAGAATTTTAATTATTCCCTAAATTCAGTTCCTCCACAGCCAATTTTTAAATATTTTTCTTTTTTTAAATGCTACCATGACTTTGGATGTTCTCAGGCACAGCAGTGCCCTGTCTCCACTTGGGACCTCCCACAAAGCCCTTGGTGTCGGGGATATCCCATGGCTGGAGGTTAATTTGAGCTCCTTTTATCCCCTGAGAGTTCAGTCTTTCAGCATCAGGAGTTCTCCTCAGATCCTGCACGAAGAGAGATGAAAAAAGAGCCTTTCTTTGTCATCTCCTCTGTTTTATTCATCCTCATTATATGGATATATTTTATATATATATATAAAATATAAAATAATATGGGATATTCAATATACAGGATATTATTATCTAAGTCACATTCCCTCTTTAAGCTAAATAATTGTATTTTTTTGTCTTGTTTCCTCTTCTGACGGTGGGGATTCTCAACCTTTTACTCAAAATTATTACTGAATTTGCAGCGTTTGTTTGTATTCCTTCCTTCCCCAAATCTCTATTCCAGCGTTTGACTGCCATCATTTGGAGCAGGGATTTTGAAAAAGCACTTTAATACTTATCCTTGCTACCACCATTATTTCAGGACAAATCTTTTATTCTCAGGATTTTACCTTTTTTTTTTTTTTCCCTTTTTGGAATGACTCATTATGTTCCAATAATGTTTCGCTGACATTTTCGTAAATAGTTTTCTCGCCAGGTGTCTTTATAAATTCCTTGCTGTAATTCCTCACTCTCTGGGGCTGCCTCTTCATTTTCCCTGAGCTGTTCCTTTGCCTTGCAAGGAATTGGGCTGAACATCCCAATTTCCCTTCAGAACGCGACACATGTCACGATTCGAGAGCAGTGCCATGAATTTAAACCGGGAGGAAACCCCTGCCTTGTAATTCCCTTTGATCTACACATCAATATTCCTGTTTATGACAACATTTTCTGATCTGATTCCACGGGAGAGAGCTTTCAGCTCAGCGTGAGCGTGGATAAATCAGCATCCTGCCAATGCGTGAGCTTAGTGAAGGGCTCTGTTCCCAGTCCTGGTGTTATAATGGGCAAAACCCCAGCTGGGGGGGAAAAAAAAAATCAGTGTTTTCCCCTATGGAACAGCCTTGTAGAACGTGAGGATGAAACCAAGTGGATGTAACTGATCCCCCACTGAAGCTCAGAGGGATTTGTTTGATGGTTGAGATTTCCCTCCTGGGATTTGGGGCCGTTCTGTGGCCAGTTTTTATGGCGGGGCTCGGAGTTTTTCCAGCTGGTTGTTAACATAAAAAACCCCCCCTTATTTCCACGAGCTGGCTCAGAACGTTCCTGTTGGGGTGAAATCCTGATTGGGGTTTGTTTGCTCGGCTCCCCAGGGACAGGGGAGCAAAGCCTCCCCCAGAACAAGCCCAGGGCCGCTCTGACCCGGGGATTCAGGAGATTTTTTTTTGCTCATCAGCAGGGTGAAAAAGGCAGTTTGTACAAGAGAGTCGCTCCGTTCCAGTGGGTATCAGCTAAATCCCTCCCGGGGGAAAAGAATAAAACCCCAGTGAGAAATTCCCTTTTCCTGGCCGGCAGAAATCCCATGCACGCTCCGAGGGAAAAAACAAACGCGGAGCAATACTGAAAGCAGCTGGAAACAAGATAAAAAAAAAAAAAGAGCTGTCCTGAAGTTGTCCCCATTCCCCCTTCATTATCTCCTTAACTTTGCTTATTTAAAACCACACCAGATATCCCACAAGAAGTTACAGGTATAAATGGATAAATCCAGGATCAACCCCTGGCTGCTTTTTAGCCGTGCTGTTAAATGCTCATCACTCATTCACAGGGGTGCTCTGTGCTTTATTTGACACTGAGATGCTGCTTTGGTGCTCAAAGACTGCAAGACAAGAGTAATTTGGGGTTTTTTAGGTGGGTAAAGCTTGTTCCTGAGGCATCACCTTGGTCCCACACGGGGCTGCTCCCAAAAAGTGCTGTGGCTGTCCATACCCAAGAGGAGCAGCTGCCAACACCGAATTACAGCTCTGGATTCGGAGTAGCTCTGGATTTAACTGGCACACAACTTATGGGCGTGGATTTCTGGGGTAAAGCTCCCATTTTCCCCCTTCTTTGGAATCTCTTGGCAGTCATCCCTCACGGGCAGCTTGGGAAAAACGCTCCCAGAGGAGCCAGAGCAGCAGCTTGGCCCTGAGTCCTCCACAACATCTCATTCCTTGGCTGATTTAGGGGCACCTGAGGCCACCAAGCTGACACAGCCCTCACAGGGATCCTTCCAGCTCCTCAGGTATCCAGGATAATTCCTTAACAAAACACCCTCAGCACCTGGTCTGCTGACAGGGCTTTGCTGGAGATAAATTGACCTGTGGAACTCCAGCCTAGCTAATAAATCTCTGCAGGGCCGTTGTGAGAATTAATATATTTATCTGAGTTTCTTGTAGGGCTCGTCTCCTCTGTGGGGAGAGACAACAGGTCTAACACCCTGACAGTGAGATCAAACCACCCTGCAGGTGTCTGTCCTTCGTTTGCTAAGCTTGGGGTCTCAGTTTCCCACCTGTGCAGCCGAGAGGACAAAAAAAGTGTCCTTCCCCTCAAAGAGCTTCCTAACGAGCAGTGTGAGAAATGTCACACCAGCAATTCCTGCCTGTCTAATCAAGGGCTTCCTCACCCTTTCTTTGCACCTTTAAAAGCAGCAGGATAGGCTCTGAAAAGCCAGGATAACCTCTGTATCTCAGGGCTTGTAAAAATGAATTTTGCCCTCCTGAATTTTGGGGGTTGAACGTGGGCTCTGCGTGAAACAGCCTCGAAACGTCTCTGTGACCTCCAGCAGCACAGACACCCTCTAGAGAAGAGCTGCTGGACATCCTCCAGGAATCCCAGCTGAAATCCTCCATGAACTCTCTCCATAACTCCTGTTCTTGCCCTCTCCAGCAGCGCTGCCCCCAAACAGAGACACCCCCCACATTAACCCCCCTGTCCTTGCCTCTCCCCGCAGCTTGAAGGCCGTGCTGATGGGGAAGCCCCAGGACAACACCGTGGACTTGTCAGGCATCCCGCTGACCCTGAAGGACCTGGAGAGGGTCACGTCCTACCTGGAGCACAGCTCGGAGCACATCGACACGGTGGAGCTGTGCTTCACCGAGCTGACGGACGAGATGCTGCTGCAGCTGCTGCCCGCGCTCTGCGGCCTCCCCCGCCTCACCACGCTGGCCCTCAACGGCAACCGCCTCACCAAGGCCATCCTGAGGGACCTCACCGAGACCCTCAAGGACCCCAAGAAGTTCCCCAGCGTCACCTGGATCGACCTGGGCAACAACGTGGACATTTTCTCCCTGCCCCAGCCCTTCCTGGTCAGCCTGAAGCGGCGCTGCCCCAAGCAGGGTAATTTGCCGACCATCCTGGAGTTTGGGGAGGGCCAGCTCAGCGATTTGGAGGGGCAGGAGGGCCTGGGGGACAGCCAGGAGGACCTGAGGGCTGGGCCAGGCCGGGCTGGCAGCACGGACTCGGAGCAGACGGACAGAACGGCCGAGGCTGGGGAGCTCCCTGGCTCAGAGCGAGGCGCTGCCACACCACAGACATGATGTCCACTCTTGGGTGGGCACCTTGAGCAAGGACGACTTAAAACCTCGGAGTTGGGGGGGTCTGTTCCCA
Source organism: Cnemophilus loriae (assembly GCA_013397755.1). Taxonomy (NCBI): domain Eukaryota; kingdom Metazoa; phylum Chordata; class Aves; order Passeriformes; family Corvidae; genus Cnemophilus; species Cnemophilus loriae. The sequence continues at coordinate 194,713 of VZTF01006652.1, forward strand.
CTCCTGGATGCTCCAGGAGTCCCAGCTGCTGCCTTCCCCCCTGTGCCATGAATGTCAGTGATTTTCTTCTCGAAGAACACGTACAAGTGATCACGTGGAGTGTTTGTATTCTCTAAAAGCTGGCCGGGTGTTTCGAAGCATTAGTGGTGTGCTGTGCTTTTGGCTCTCTCAGAAACGCGTCTCCAAGGGGCTGCAAAACCTTAGAAGGGCAGGGAAAGGGAGCGGGGAGGTGCCCAGGCTGTGCAGGGAAGGGCTCCCTTTCCTCAGTGCTGGATCTCAGCTGCTCTCCTCGTGGGATGGACAGACAGCAGCCACCCCAAAGAGACCTGCCCGGGATAAACCTCCAATCCTTCCCACTCCTGACTTCAGGAATCACTGACGAGTGGCGTGGCTGCTGAGACACAACAAAAATCTGCTCACACAGAAACAAAGCAGGGCTCAAAAATCTGCTCCCACACTAACCGGGGCTGTTCCTGTCAATACTGCGAGCCCAGCCCGGAGGGAGAGCTTTGTTTTCCTGGAGCAGGGCTAAATCCCAGCCTGCAGCGTGCCTGGACACCACCCTCACCCTCCAGCCTTGCCCAAACCAGGCTGGCACCCGTGCCTGCCCGGGATTTATTCAGTAAAACCCGGGTTCCCCCCAGCTGTAAAAACTCCTGAGGTTTTCATGCAGAGCTTGCACCAGCAGTGCTGGGAGCATCTGCTCCATTCCGGGGAGGGACACACGGATCCTGGAGGCAGGGCTCAGGAGCATCACTGACAAAAACAGACCACGGTACTGAAGGGTTATAAAAAGAAAAACAACCCTGGGGTTCAACCCCTCTCTCACTGCCACCACGGGCTGGGATTTAAAGCCTCAGAAAGCCTTGGGGTCACTTGGCCATGGCTGTTGCCCCCCTGGACCAGAAGTGCTTTGTTTCTAAAATGTTCCCATTTTTTTTTTCCAAGGCAGGGGTTTGGGTTTATTGTATTTTCGATGGGAAATGGATCACCCCCGAGCAGCAGCGCTGGAATGAGCACTTTGGCTTTTGGGAACCAGAGTTTCATTGGATCCCAAACCTGGGGGAGGGCAGGAAAGTGGGGGAAACTTCCTCTCCTTCGTGTTCCCAGGAGCAGACCTGACTCCCTTGGCAGAGGGAGCCCCTTTCTGTCCCAAGCCCTTCCCCGACCAGCTCCCAGCAGTGACTCCAGCTTGGCTTTTTTTGGGTGCAAACAGCCTTTTGGTCCCATTGGCTCTGTTCATTTTTCCAGAGGGGCTTCAGGCTGCCAGTGGTTGTTTGTCCTCCATCTGCAAGAAGGTAACTTCGAAAAAAACTCTGCTACTTTTAATCCATTTGGCAACACTCAGTATGATTTGCATGTATCCAAGCCTTTTTTCCTTATCGTTTTTTTTTAATTCTAACTCTTTCCAACAGGCATGAAAAAAAAAAAACCCAACTTTCCAGTGAATATGGAATATTTCTGTTTGAAATAAAGGAGCTATCCATAAACAAAATAAATGATAATGTTTAATAAAGACCCAGCATTGAATTTTTCCTCCATCCAGGTTGAAAGCCCAGGAAAAAACAGGACAAAACAGTGCTAAGAGCTGCTGGTCTGGGTTCTTCAGGGGGCTGGAGAAATAAATAGCTCAGTTTATGGGCTGGATTCTTCAGAGTGGGCACAAGGTGGACACAGAAGCGTCATGAAAAGAATCTTTTAAATTTTAAATATTGCCAGTGTGTAAAATAACGTGGGAGAAAGGAATGCTGAGAGTGGGGGAGTGCTCCACAGGGTGTTTATCTCCAGTATTAGTGCACTGGAGGAGAAAAGGCTGTTTATTTGCAGCAAGGGCTCTGTCCCAGCAACAAACCGTGGGGGCCAAGGAGTTGGGGGGAACATAGGGGGATTTAATCAAGAACAAGATTTCTCTTTGCAGGAAGAAAAAAAGACATAGAAACTTCAGCAATTTCTATTTTGTACCCAGGTACCTCAGTACTGGGCTCTCCTCCTCCTCATGTGCAGCCCAAGCCCCTCTGTCTGTTTAAATTATTGAAATCACAAGCTCCTTGCTGCAAGGTTTTTATTCCCTGCTAAGTATTTGCACAGGACCCAGGGCCTGAGGAGCTGCCTGGACCCCCCAGATCACAAATCCACAAACCAGAGGCACTTTGCATTTAGAGCGAGGCTCTGCATCCTTTATTCCTGCTTTGCTCCATTCCCTCACGCACAGAAACCACCCAGGAGGCTGCTCCTGCCACATTTCCCCTCCAGCTCAGCTTCCACCTGCTGGGAAGCACATCAGGGAATGGAGAAATAATTTAAATATCTCCAAAGGGAAATCCCATGTCCCACAGCCTTTGCCCTGTGCAGGTGTTGCACCGCTTGAGCCACCTCTGCTCCACTGGTCCTGACAATATCCCTGTGCCCAGTGAGGGTTCAGCCCTCCTGAGACAGAGAAAGAACTAGAAAGGGCTTTTTATCAATATATCCGTGCATGCTGGAGGATGCACCAAATTATTTTCATGGAAAAAGAGGAAAAAAAAAAAAGAAAGCAGAGCTGTAGCAGAGCGCGTTGGTTATAAAAGCTTTGGCTCATCAGTGCCTTCCTCAGTGTGGATTAGTTCAATTATCCACTTAGTGCACTTCAGGATAATGATGATCCTGTGGGCTCAGCACAGAGTGGGCTTTGGTTGGGTTTTTATTTTTTTTAGGAGAGCAGAGTGAGACGCTTCCCTTCCCAGCTCATCAACATCAAAACAAGCTCAGGGCTCACTCCACATATAATCAATGTTCCCTGGGCTACACTGGGCTGCTGCTTCGGGTCAGAAGCTTTTAACTGGCCTTAGATGAAGGATTCAAGGACTGCAAGTCGCTGCTGTTAGAATATTAAAGCAGAATGAGGTCATTTCTTGTCAAGGAGGGGAGGAAAGGGCCACCATAAAATAAATAAAGCATTAAAACGCCTTGGCCTGGCTTGCTTGGTTCTCTCTCCACCAGCACCACAGCTCTGCCTGGGCACAAAGCAAACCAGTCTAGGGAGGAGATTTATGCCCTCAGCAACAAAAATGTAATTGGAAATCATTCTGTGCAGATTGAGGAGCCCACAGCGAGGGGAATGGAAACAGCAGGCAGGGAATGAGAGAAGGATGGGAGAGGGACGGGAGAGGGATGGGAGAGGGACGGGAGAAGGGCTGGTGCCATGCTCCGGAGAGCTCCTTCCAGCTGGGTTATCTGGGAAGAGTTTGCACAAAGCCTGCCCATGTTTTGAAGGTGGTTATTAATCTAAAATGAGGGCTACATTCCCAGAGGGTGCTTGGGAGCAGGAAAGAGGGCTGGGAAAAGTCACCCCCAAGCAGGGAGTGTGTGGGAGAGCAGAGGGAGACACAAAAATGCTGCTGGGGATGTCCAGAAGCTCAAAACACTTGGGCTGAAAGCATTGCTGCTGCTCGGGGGCAGAAGACAGCAAACGTCAAGCCAAAATTGTCCAAACACCAACCTTTCCCAGAGGAAAAGCCAAAAAGTGACCTAAAGGATTAAGGGGACAGCGAGGGAGGCAGCAGTGGCCGGGGGCTGCCCCAGGCAGTGCCACCACACTGGCTTATCCCACTAAAACTGCCTTTGGAGAGGGGCAAAAACCTTTCAGGGCTCCCCTGTGGTTCATCACCCCTCGTTTCAGCAGCAGGAGGAGGTTTGTGAGCTCATCTCGGGAGCACTCATGTCCTGGAAACACAAAGACTCCCCTGCCCCATTAGCCGGGATCTGCTATTGCCAAGGAAACTGATTGACCTTATTAGCAGAATTCATGTATCAAAGCTCAGGAGAACGGGGTAAAAACAACTGACCCAAGCTCTGCAGTGAAGTGTTCCTTGGTGAGCAGCAGATTAAATCTCCTCCTGACCTCTCTGGTACAGGGATGTCATCCTGTGATCCCGCTTTCCCTCCTCTCCGAGGGCCAGTGGAGTTTTTCTCTGCCTGCAGGATAATTTCCACCAGCAGGACAAGAGCAGAGGAGCTTTCCAGCTCTATGAAATGTCTTTAACATGAAATTCTGAAGGACAGATCCATCCCTCACAGTGCTCTGACTGCCTCCAGCCGGGCTCCACTTCCTAGGGCAGGCCCCAGCTCCTGGAGCGTTATCATGAATAAACAGATGGATATCCCCAGGCTGGACAGGGCTTGGAACAACCTGGACTAGTGGGAATGGCCTCTAAGGTCCCCTCCAACCCAAACCATTCTGGGATCTGTGTTTCTATAAATTGTTAGCACAGGGTTTGTTCCCAAGGATGAACACGAGAGCTTTGCTCACTGGAAAGGCCGGGAGGAATCCTGGATCCCAAGCTGGCACTGCAGCAGAGGTATTTAGGAATAAAGTGTCATCTTTTTCCGTGACAACTCCGTAAACCCACGGCTCAATTACCCCTGATGGATGGGGAATTGGAGGTGCTTTGTTTCCAGTCCCTTCTGGCAGTTCTGGGCGTGCATTTTTTATCTTCCCCTCTGTAAATATGCGGAGACACAGTTGGTTTTACCTTCAGCTCAGTTGATGGTTTTACATAAAACTGAAGACCTGATTTAACAGAGTCACAAAAGATGCAACCTGTTCACCCCAGCCTTTAATTATGTGTGCGGTTTGCTGAGTTTTCTTGGCTCCTAATAGCTTATTGATCCTGTGGCTTCTGCGCCACCTTCGTTCTTTGCTGTTTTATTAACTCAGTCTGAGGAGAAAATAAAGCTGTGGGGCCTCCTTCAGGGAGGGCTGGTTTGCATCCAGCAGGTTGGGATGAGCAATCCCAGCCTTCAGCGAGCCTGGTGCACGTGGCAGCTCTCAGGGAGCTGTTATTGGAAGGACAAATAGGTTTGAGGTTTACAAAAGAGGAGAGAAATATCAGTATATAACTCACTGAAGGTTTGGCCTGGGCATTTGTCACTGGATTTTCAAGGTGTGTGCTGTAAAACCGCTTTATTCCTGGCTCTTCCTGTCAGCTCTGTCCTTCCCCAGGGAAAACCAGGGTTCCTCTGGGTCTGGCCAAGGCTGTGGGGTGGTGCTTTGTGATTAGGATTTTGCAAGCAGCACTCACAGCCATCCTAAACACAACCTACATAATTAAAACCTCAAAGCATCTTATTAAAGGCCCAAATTCCTGGAATAAACATACAGAGACTCAGGGATGGATGGAAAACTATGGGATATTGGACTACAAAGACGTGGAAAATGCAGGTGCATCAGCACAGGAATGAGCTTCCCTTTGGCAGCTGCTCCTCGTCTTGTAACTCACCCCAGGTAAGAGCTGCAATTCCAGCTCTTCTGTAAATGAAAAATCAGGCAGTGAAGAATCAGTCTCTGTACATCACGCTCTGGTACCTGCTGCCTCAGGGCTCTGACTCCTGATCCTACAGGATTCCACTCCTGGGGAATCCTGCACATAGAGAAACAGGCAGAAAACCCCAGAGGTGGACAGGCTTCAAACATACGAAAGAAAAGGCCTCTGCTGGGGGCTGTGTGCCTTTACACATCACCTTCCAAGAGGACAACTTCACCACTCCTTTTTTCTTGTGTTGTTTCATCTTTGCTGTACCCACCTGCTTGTTAAATTATGAATTCCAAGGCTCAGGATCTTCCCAAGCTGTGCTTTCCTGCAGGCTCAGAGCTCCCCTCCACCACAGGCACTGAAACAGCAGAGCTGGGGGCTGAAATGCAAATATTATCCTTTGTCTGTGCCCCTCGCTTGCCTCCCTGTGCCAACCCCCAAAACGGGCTGAACTTCACCAAGAGCCACCCAGGGCAGGGGCAGCCACCAGCCCAGAGCTGTCCCCTCCCCCTGCTATCACATCCATTCTCCAAACCGCTCTGGTGGTCTTGGTGATTCCTCAGCCCTGCTCTCCTCCCTGAAACCCTTCTTTTGCCTCAGCTTTAAAAGCCCCTGACCTGTTGCCAAGTGACACCACGTTGTTGCTGTCATCTCCAAAGACCTTTCTGAAGCAGAAAAGCAGCACCTTTGAAATCCCTTGCCCTTGATGCAGCTCCTGTTTTGCATTTCCAAACAGCCTGGCCCTGACACTGAAGCTTTATTTCAAGCACAGAGCATCTTTCTCCCCAGCACAGCAGCAAGCAGGCTGGTGGGGAGGTGGCTGGATACAGATTAAATTAAATTAAATTAAATTCAAAGTGCAGGTACCTTGGTGCAGGGGCTTCCCATCACCGTGCATTTCAAAGCTCCCACCTCGCTCCCTGCTTTGAAACAATTCCCATCATCTTCCCAGCAGGTATCCCCTGGATTTCACTCGGCACAAAGAGTTTATTATTTACTGCCACGGTTGAACGGAACAAAAGACCCGATTTGACACAGTGCAGGAAAATTGCTTTATCCAATGACTGACCAAATCCTCTGCCTGCTCCCAGCACGGCTCCGAGCTCCAGTTTCTTATCTGTAATGAGGTGATGTGGAACACTGCAGCCTGCTGCAGGATTATCAGATGGAGGCACAGATGTAAAACATTTATATCAGGTATTTCAGCTGCTGCTGCTGCTGCGAGCTGCATTCAACAGCTCACAGATCACCTGAGCACCAGCACTGCACTTGCTGTCTGATAAGGGCTCTGATAACCAAATTACCATTGGTACCACTATTATCTTGACTCAGGTGTTTATTAATAAAGTTTAAGCTGTTCAGGAAAATCTATTTTTTATTATGGCTGATAACCTCAGGCTTAGCTGGAAGTTTGTCTTTAATGTGCTGTTAAACCTCAAGCCTATTCAGTGATAACAGCACCCAACAAACCCAAAGCCAACACTAACAAATCGTCAGGTGCAGTTTGCAAGTGCACAGAATACAAGAAAAACCAAGGAAATCAAACCTAGAGCAACTATCCTACAGGATCTGGGAAAGCACAAGCGAGAAAACAATTCAAAAATCTGGGAAATAAATCGAAATGATAAAGAAAACCAAGGAGAGCCCAGCAGAAAGCCATAGGCAGCTTCAGAAACATCAATCTTTATTTGTTTAGAGTTCGTGTTGCAGCTGTGCTGTGCAATGATTTTACCACAAACCATTACAAACAACAAAATAAAAAACCCAAAAAACAGTTATGAAAAAAAAATCCAAGTATTGACTTGCAAAAACTAACAGGAGTCTAACAAACAAAAGTCTTGATTATTGGAGATTAAACTTTTAACATCTCTACTTGATTAAAACAGCAGGGATTTGAAATCAGTCTCCACTAAGTGATTTTCTCATTTGCATTTTGTTCAGGTTTCAGTTCCACACAGGTGCTGGGCTGGGGGTGTTTATTGACTCAAAACCCACCTGGAGCAGGCACAGCCTGGCAGGTCTTGAGCTGCATGGGGGAAAAGGTAATGAAGGGCAAATCATCCTCCACGTGGCACTTTTGTTTTTATTTAATAAAAATTAGTTTTAACTCTTTTGGCTCCTCATCACACTCAGAACAGGAACACTTGGGGGCTGGGACCATCACTGCAAATTTGCACAGCAGCAAAAACGGAGCCTTTGCTGGTCCAACACTAAGAAACATTAATTAACACCTAATTAAACAGGAACATTTTCCCTGCGTGGGGCATTCTCTACATAGTAATGTAAGTGGCAATCTTATTAGAAACAGGGAGGGAACCAGCAGTAAAACCAAGTTTCCCCAAAGAAGCATCTTCAAGGCTGCAAAAATCCCTTTATTACGAATGCTCTGAGCTTGGTCACTGCCCCATCTTGTGGGCTCAAGTGTCACGAGGTAAGGCAGGACAGATGTCACTCTTTGAATTAGAGCACAGGAGCATCAAATGCTTCACGTTCTTCAAATAAATCCTCCTAAATCAAACCCCACCTGCTCAACCCCTACCACGTTAGGCAGTTTTAGGATCGGTTCCTAACGGTTGGGCTGAAAGTGATTTTGAGTGTAAAATGAAGGCACTGAATGACACGAAGTGACAAAAGAAGGGGAATGTTTGTCCCAGCAGGCCATTAAATGATGCATTAACCTTGTCCTTCCTTACAGCAGCACGTGAAATGTGCTCAGGCTCTGGCAGCACAAGGTCAATGGTGCCAGAAACATCCTGAGCCTGAGAAAGGCCAAAGACCTCCTGGTTATTTTCAGTTTTTGCTCTAAACAGCTCAACAGTTGCTGTCTGTGGCCTGTGAGAAATTACAACAAAGCATTTGCCACTCTTTAGCTGGGAGGAAACAAACCTGTGACACTTTTCCTGCATGACACCAATGTTACTCGTTGCTGGAAAACAGCAGCTCCCTTGTGCCTCACTTCTCTGGAACGGAGGAGTTGGAAAATCAACTGCTCTTCCTCCTGCTCTGAGGGGAAAAGGAGTGAAGTGTCAATATCCAGGATTTACTGCATTCTGAAAAGCTCAGAGACACAGGACACCCCTTCCTCCCTTCTGGTTAGGCAGATACAGCTCAAACTGCCTCGGCTGAAACAGCAGCCACCAAGCCAAGAGAGAGCTCCTCTTCACATTTCCATTAATAGCTGGGATGTATTAATTACAGTAATTTATGGCTTTGCATGAGTGATTATTCTCATGCTGATGTGGCTATGATTGCTTTACAGTACTAATCAAGAAATAAGGATGATAACCAGCATTTATGTGAAATGTGAAGCTTGTGATTTACAGTGAGGGAGCAGCGAGGCAGCTCTGCCCCTGTGATCGCTCTCCTCCTCCTCCTCAATTCCAGCCCCTCTCCATCAGCTCCAGAGCCACAGCAGATTTTGGGGATAATCTCCATGTTTTCTCTCAAATCACTACATGACATTGCCATCTCTCTTATTGCTAAAAGCTGGCACTAGGCCATTCTTTGCTTTGCTGCATATTTTCTTTCTTTCTGCTTTAATCTTTTCATCTATTTTAGATTTATCTGTGGTTTTTGGCTGCTGTTGAGTGCCAAGGGATTCCTGCCAACTGTTCTTTTTAAACCTTTAGAAAATCCAAAATAATTGTGTTTTAAAACCAGATTTTTGTCTGCTGTTTATTCCCCAACACCAAGTTTTAAGTGCTCCAAATGTAATCAAAACAGAAGGGTTTTATCTCCCCTCCCCTCAAGCACCATGAAATTATCTGTGCTCCCCTGTAGGATCACAGTAAAATGTTGAGGACACTTGTTTTGTTTGAAAGGCACCATTTTCTAACAGAAATGACACTTTTCCACTCATTAATCTCAGCAAAAACCCAGCCTGTTAGAGGATCCCTGCTGAGGAGCTTCGGTTTTGATTAGAACAATAAACAAGTGATGCTAAAATGAAACTCGTGAATACGTAACTCCAACAGATACCACCAACTGCACCCTCAATAACCCCAGATAAACTCAATATTTAAGTTTTCCCAGATCAACTTTGCTGTTTTAATGAGCTAATTCTAACACCAGAAAGCAAGAATTACAAAACAAGTTGCAGCAAACCTTCCTTGAGCAAATTAAACAGCTCATTGAACAATTTGCTGATTATTTCTGTTTGCTCAGGGCATGTGGCTGCTTTTACCTGCATGGTCTGCAGGTTCACATTTAAAAAAATGTGGATTCCTCGTGCTGAGAGCTTTAAAACCATTTTTATTTCCAGTGCATGTTATAAAATGTCAACATATTCTAATACACAAGCTCTTAAAATCAGGCAAAAATAGGTTTGTTTCTTTAAACACTAGGAACAGAATGTAACTTTCACATTTTAATTAAGTGGAGTAACCTGTTCTTCATACTGCTCAAATCCTTTCAGATAAAAAGCAACTAATTAATTCCAAACAAGGTTTTACCCCCTCCACTGCCCAGGCTGAATGTTTTTATTAAACCTTGGATGTATTACAATGATTCTAGGGAAAAAAAAAAAAATCCAGATTAGTGATTAATTCACCTGCACGTTATAACACCAGATTTCTCTGAAAAACACTTAAGCCTGTTTTTCTCAATACTAACTCTAAGAGAAATTCCTGAAATTCTGCATTTCATGTAATTTATGCCTCAGATACAAATCTGAGCGCAGCCACTGGTGCTTTTAGAGGGGCAGGGACACTGCCCTGTGATGCCACGTGGGCAGCACCAACTCGCAGCATTTTGTTTCAGTCAGGAAATTATGTTTAGGAGCGCTGAAGTGTTATAACCTGACACTTACACTGATGTAATTAAGCTAACTGGGAGTTTTGGACTCAGACGCTGGGTTTTAACTCATTTAAGCATCTCCAAATTGCCAAGATTTCCCCGAACTCCTGAACTTTGCCTCTGCAGCACACTTGGAACTGAAGTTTGAGATCAAAGTAACAAACAGCAAGCCTGGAAACAAGCTACAGATGCAGCTGCATTTGCTGCTCTGGCTGTCAGAGTATTGAAGGGCTGATCTGTGCAGTAATTGCACTCTCAGTGCCTTGTTTAAACTGTAATTACCACACTAAACCCCACTGACATTATCTGCAGGGAACACTGCAATCTGGGTAGATCGCCACCATTTTACAGCAAATTACAGCACTGCCCAGTGTTTAATGCAAAGTAAAGTGACAAGAACACAGTATTTTTAAAAAAAATATTTTAATGTACACGTAATAAAACACTTTAACTGTTACCACTTTGTAACAGGCAGAAAAATGTTGTGCCTGCACAAAATCCTCATGCTCAGGTGTTTTGTTGGATTCCTTCTGCCTCAGAGATGTTCCCACAGCAGCACCACCTGCAACACAGGAGCAGCGTCAGGTAACCGGCCATAATCATCATTAATGGATTTGTTAATGAGCGAGATATCATCAGAAGACCTTTTGCTCACCACCAGTCAATCTGCCGGTAATTCCAGCAAGTTTGGGTTAGTTTCATCACGTGATATCACAGGGAAATTGATACGTTTGTGGCAGAAGCAGTATGTCTTTGTCTACAGTGCAAGAGACACATTTACTGCCTGTCTTTTAGTCTAAGTTGTTCTGTTTTTTTTTTTTTTTGCCTAGAACTTCATTAATTATACATTTAGAGCAGAAACCTTTTAGAGACTGCAGCCAAAAGCCACCACATTCAGCTGAGAGCACAATAAATATTAAACTCACCCAGCACTCTCGTGCTCTGCTGTCTCAGTGCCTTCCACAGGACTTGTGAAGAGCTGTTGCATCAACGGGTGGACATCACCAACCAGCACATGGCAGCAGAGACTTGCAGGCTCTAAATGCATCAGGGACAGAAGTTCCTTATATCCTATAAACCTCACTCCCGATCTCCATTTCACCTGGTATAAAATTCTATAATAGTGCACTGACACCCACCACTCACCCGCACATCAGGGCCACCTCCCAGTCCTGTTGTGTCCCATCGAGCTGGAAAAGCCCAGGCTCTGCAGAGGAAGTGGAACAGAGGGACACCAAGGTGAGGTGTTTCCAAGGAGAGCAAGGTGCCTGGTGGGTTCTGGAGGATGCACTTCTAGGTTTAAGCTGCTGTGTGTAGCTGCATTTCAGACCAGAACCAGGGTATCGTCAGTTCTCGCATCTGACGGCACTTCCTATTCAGGGTTATCATCATCAACAGCCATTAATCAACTCCTCTAATTAATCACTTAAAACACTAGCTTTTCTCTCAAACAGCTGTACAATCTCCCCTCTGTGTATGAAGCTTTAACTCTTGACTTGTGGGTGCACAAAATCAGTTTTATTGAGTTTTTATTTAACTTAAGATGTAATTTTTACAGGTTATTTTTGACTTGTAAAGGCCTGGAACCTTTTTTAACAACTTTGCACACCTCAGTATATAAAAAAAAATACTTTAACTTACTCTTTCCTTCAAGACATCTTTCTGCTGTGGGAGTAAAAGCAAGAGAAGTGTTAGTAGAATACTCTTCAGCAGTATAAAGTAGGTTTATACAGGGAAAAACAAGAACAAAACCAGAATCGCATGACCAGCTCTCTGCTTGTACTTCCACCCGTGTTTATGTCGATATGAATCACTGAAATATTTATATCAGATAGCTATTAGTACTCAACAATCCTCTCTAAATAATTTTTAATCAGGAAATTTACGACTATGTAAATTTAACGTACTATAAGAATGCAGCTTGTGAGACTGCATTTACCTATAGGGCAATTTTCAAATTGAAACCACAAACACTCCAATGCCGTGGGTGTAATTTTTAACTACGCAGAATGAGTCTGGCACATCGAAAAACCAAAGAAGAGACCTAATTGCTGAAACAGCGCCATAAAAATCGATGGACGGCGCTGGATGCCGAGCACTCCCCACAGCGGCGTTACCTCCACGGCCCTCATGGAGCCCCGGGCAGGGCTGTGCCCAGCAGCGTGTGATCCCCCACCCACAGCAGCGATGCCCGGCGGTGCCTCCCACACNCCCGGCGGCCGCTACCACTGCCGAGCTGGGGGAGTGAGCGCTTTAGCTCGCTCACTGGTACGGGCGCTTTGCTCGGCGAGCCGGGCCTGCGCGTCCCCGCTGCCCGGCCGGCAGGCCCCGAGCCCGGCCCTGAGCGCGGCTCCGCCCGCCTGCCCTCACCTCACCCGCTCCCAGGGCACGAAACGAAAGGGCGCGAACGCCCTCGGCGGGCGTTTATAAAGGCTTGGGCCGTACCACGCCGCGGCGGGGGGGGGCGGTGCCATCGCGCCACAGGCGCGG
>VZTF01006652.1:209643-250785 GCA_013397755.1 Cnemophilus loriae
CTTGTTAAAAAGCAGAAGTGGGAAGAGAGGTTCACAGATATTTTGGACTGACAGAACCAAGAACAGGGACAATGCAAACAAATTTCAGACTGTTAAAATATTTTTGCTACCTGTTGTTTACCTGAATGTGATGTGCTGCATTATTCCTCACTCAGAATTACTGGCAACATGAAAAAAAAAATTAGCAATTGCACACTGATCAAACCCTTCTCCTACCTAGGGAGGGGTGAAAATGTGCAGGTAAAAAAGCTGAATGGAACGAGTCACCCATGTCCACATCCACGTCTACTATACAGGAAGAACATCCAAAATATTGACAGGAGACAGTGATCCTAAAGTTTTCCTTTTCTCTTTCACTTATATATAGATAGAGAAGAGCACAGAGGAGAACACCACCAGAGCTTTCACCGTGGCCAGCAGGAAGATTCTCACAAATATAAAAATGCTTTCCAGCTCCTGGATTGCTTCAGAACATAATCCAGCTGGAATGACAGGAATATAATCTCTCCTCATGGAACAACAGCAAAAAAAAAAACCCCAAACCCTCAGGGATTTACACAGTTGTCAAACACCCAACTTGGCAGTCCTGAACACCTCAATCCCTGCTACAGCAGAACGTGGCATCACCAAAAGAAATGAGCAGGATTCCTTGGATTCTGGTGGTGCCACCGGGATAACGACATGGAATTGAACTGTACTGAAATGAGTAACTTGGGTTTACATTCAGTGTGTTGGAGGAAGGGAATGTGATAATCAATCCCTTCACGCTTTATCCTTGCTGGCTGCCCACCCAGGAAGCTTCATTGTTATTACTTCAAGAGGAAAGGAAAGGTGCTGGTAGGAGCCAGAAGGGCAAGGCAATGATCTGGATCATGAAATGCCCTGTTCTTTGGATGAAGTGTGTAAAACATTTTGTTAAAAGCCTCCATGATGAAAATATTAAGAACAGAAAAGGTCTCCTTAAAAATACAGAGCATTTCTGCCTCATCTTTTAAGTTCAAAGCTCGGGGGTGAAAATGTTTTGCTACAATTCCCTACAGGTTTGCTGTCATAAACAGAGATGACAATGCCCGACAGAGCACAGGGCCAGCCACAGACTCCAGACAAACGTCATTGCTTCAGGTTTCAAGTGGTTTATGCCTCTCTTTTTGTAGAAAAGGAACAGAGACACTTCTGGAACCTTCACTGCAGAGTCTTTGCCAGTGTCCAGCTTTTGGGCAAAGGGGATCCTGCCACGCCTTGAGGACCAGGCTGTGAAACCAGTCATGATTCAGAGTCTGAGCCGGAGCTGCTCTCCCGGCTGATCTCGATTTGTAGCGAGGGTAAATGATCCAAGCGACTCTTTTTTTGCCTGGACTGTTCTTTCTCCTTAATGAGAGCACCCCAAACCCTCTGCAGCTCGGAGTCATCTTCCTCTGGAGATGCCACAGAGTTTTCAGCTTTCTCTGGAGTCTTTTCCTGTGTCTTCGGAGCAGACCCCAACCTGGTCCATAAATTACCTAAGCAGATAAAAAAACAAACATTAAAAAAAAAAACAAACCAACAAAACAGACAGGACTGAGAGAAGGAAGTCAAGGAACCAATTCTTAAATTCACTGCATCTCTTCAAACCCTTCATACTCCTCCCGCCTTAGTATTTGGCACAGAACTGATTATGCTTTGACGAGTAATTGAAATTAAGCTGCAGGAGGCTCAGGGATGTCTGGTTCACTGTTCCCCATCTGCAGAGGCTGCTTCATTCACACCTGCATTCCTCACCCTTGTTTCAGTGCCCACAGTTTGAAAGCAGTCCTTGGTTTTCAGCACACCTCCATAAAAATGCTGCTCCCAAAAACCCCCAGCTCCTCCCTGCACTGATTTCAAAGCTCTGAACAAACATTTGCTAATTTATCCTGAATTTCATTCAACTTCACCCCTTCGTGGCTTTCTGCTGGAATTTCTCTTAGACTCCAAAAGCAAAGGAATTGCAGCAGAACATTTTCTGCACAGAACTAACCTGATTTCTTCTCTCTGGTGTCAGAGTAGAGGCCTTTTACATCTTGTTTGGGGATTCCCAGCCTGCTGTGCACATCTGAGATTGGTTCTCGACGAGGAGCACAGGTGCTGCTTGGAGCTTTGATTTCTGGAGAGTGTGGCCTTTTGCCCAGTCTTTGCCTCACATCTGGGGATATTTTCAGTGATTAAAATGACAAAAAAAACTCATGTTGCATTTACTCTACCTCTGCCAGCTCAGTTTATGCTCGCTCACTATTGAAACTAGACAGATTCTCTGTTTTTATCTTTTCTTTAGTCTTTTCATTGAAGTCTTTCACACTCAGATTTCCTGGCAATTTCTGCAATACAATTTATCCAGATTTCATTTCAGTTTTGGCAATAAACTTGACATTTAATGTTTCAGGTTTTACTCTGCCCAGAAGATAAAAACCTAAGTTATTCCATGGCTTGGTGCATTTCTGGTGTAGCAGCAGAGTGTGTAAATATCCAGAAGGAGGTAAAATTCCATGAAAATTGGTCTGCCCTCAATGATTCTTTTCAAATAACAGATACCTTGATTTAGAATTCTAACACTGCTTGGTATTTGGCAGAATAAAATAAAAAGAATCCTAAATATATTGATACTTAACCCTTGATGTGAATTTTGTTTTCTGAAGTTTGCCTGGCTTAGCTGCATGTTCCCAACCTTACAGGGGGTCCAGACAAAAATCTGAAGGCAAAGGGAATTTTAGGACCATGTGCCAACTTGTCAGAGGCCCAAAATGGGCAGGAGGGGTAAAATATACAAACATAATTGACATTTCATAGATACGAAAAGGTATTTTTCACTTAGCAGTCAGATAATATTACATATCAGAAGTAGGTGAAATTATACACGTTTAAGTCAAAGAAACAAGTTATTTAAGATCAGAAATAAACTCTGCTAATTACAAAAACATCTATATTCATTTAACATACATTTTTTATGCAAGTATAGTCAGTGTTTCACATTAGATTTTGTGCATGACCTTCCCTGTGTGCTGTTTCTCAGCTGTAGAGAATCTCTGCCTCAAGGAGGGAGCAAATCAAAAAAGAGAAATAGGAGGGGGGAAATAGGCACAGGTAAAGAAAATGAATGGAAATAAACATCACTAAAAAAGCTTTCACTAAAGTGTACTTGAATTTTCCCCAAAGCAATCCCCAACTCAATCTCTTAGTGAGGACAAACTGTGTGAATGCAGAGTTTATTTGCAGTGGAGCACAGATGTGAAATGAATATATTTTAGTGACAATTCTGCCCAGCAATGAGGGATAAAATTACCTGATTTGACAGTGCTGTTTGGCTGCCGTGGCCCTGTGTTATTCTGACGTTTCTCTTCCAACAGGAGCCTCACATCTGCAACTTTCTCCAAGGATCCTTTGCTGCCAATCCTGTTTTTGATGTTGCTGGTGGCTATGCTATCTGCTCGCATGGAATTCCTAAAAAAAAAAAAAATCATAGATTTGATGTCCCCTAAATAAAATTCTGTCTAGTTTGTTTCTTAAGTCTTCTTGTATGGAAAATTATATGATAGAAAATAATAATATCAGGATTTCTCTGCCGAGAAAAGAAGTAAAAACAGTGTTTAGAAGCTGTTCAAGCCAGAATCTTAAATTTAATAATTTATATTAATACCTCAGCATCCATTTCTAAGCAGGTTTGCCTCCTTCAGGCTGTGCCTCTGGGTCAAAATTCAGAGCAGATAAACAGCCTCAAATTTGTTGGCATTAAAATGAGTAGAACCACTCTACTGAAGGGACACATGTTAAAGTTATTTTATTAATCTACAATATATACAGCTTTGGTTAGTAAGCCTGTAATGAACACAAATTCCTTTTTGTCATCAACAGTTGAGGGTTGTTTTTCTTTCTGAGCAAAAGAGCAAAGGGCAAAGAGAAAACAGAAAGAGGAGTTATTTCTCCCTGTTAATTGTGGTTGTTTGCATAAATTTCTCTTGATTCTACTTCGAGTTTTAATAACTTCATTATTATTAATAGGCAAGAACAGAGAGATCTGCAAAAGAAGCTGTATTTTAAAAAATGTGAATTCTATTAAAAGCCTGGTTTCTGTATTTCTTGTTAGACTATCTATTGCAAAATTTTATTAAGAACTGAAAAACAGTTTCAAGTTTGTCTTCAAGCTCCGACAGCTCTGCCACTGAAACGGGAAATGCTTTTTCACTGCCACTTTTGAAGACTAAGAAACTTTTACCTAATATTTTTCAGCTGTGACTCCACCTCATCTGCATACATGGTCATCTTCATGCTTTTTTTGGGCGAGGGGGTGGATATCATTTTCAGTTCCAGGTCATAGTCCATCTCATCCGAGTCAGAGGCGCTGGCGCTGGATCTCCTCGCTCCTCTGCGCTCCCGCGACTGCTTGAAAGCCTGCAGCTCATCCCGGTACTCCACCACCACTCTGTCATCTTCATCCATATCCTGATCCTCCTCCTCCTCCTCCTCCTCCTCCTCAATGGGCTCTTCGGGAACATTTACCAAGCCTACGGCCAAACAAACTCACTCTGATCAACTGAATTTTAGCATCTCTACAAAGTACTTGAAAACCAAACCAAAAAGAAAATCACCTCAGTGTAATTAATGATCTCCTACAAATGAGTCTGTTGTTCTTTTAGTTCTCTCTTCTTAAAGAGAGTATTTTGCCAAATATTTAAAGTGGAATCAAACTGCCACAGGATAAAGTGTCCCTGGTGTTCGCTGCCTCAAAGGCCTGGCCAAGCACGAAGCTGGACAGAGTAATGAAAGTACAACTGCCTCTTGCAGAAGGTGCAGTTCTTCCTTCCTGAGCTAAGCACAATTCCCAGGATCTTACAGGGCGTAATGTGCCAGCTGCTGGCTCTGCAAAAATCCTTTCAAGTGCTGAAAGCAGCAATGCCAAAAAGAACACAGGTGTCATTATTATGAATTCATCACAGACACTGATTTAAATAGAAACAATTTCAATTTAGTCACCACCAGCACTCAGACATCTCCTCAGACAGCACTGCATGACCAACATGGGAAATCTTCCATGAGATTTGACACATCCATGGCTCTATTTTTAACAGGCCAATCACGCTGTACTTGTCTCATGTCAGATTTTTACACCCATTATTTTTCTACCTTAGGCAGCAGATGAAGATATTCAAGCCTAATTAACAGAATTTTCTCATCTCTATTGTTCTACATCTAGAGATTGCTTTTTATAGACTGGGAGAATTGACGTAGCAAGTATGACCAATTGCCAAGAAGGCTGAAGAAGTCATTCATCCCTTCCTTTGGCCTTTGATGCCACAGCCCTCATGCCTTAAACTTGTAAAAGAAAAATGTCACATAAAAAGCAGCAGCTATTTTGGGCAGCAATGAGCAGCATGGAGTTTCTGCCTCAGGAATTTCCTGTAAACTCTTAGAATGGGATTCAGATTTATTTTTTTTAAGAAAACTTCCACACATGCCATGGGATTGGTGGGGCACATCTCAAGATCCTGCCCGGCTCTCCACGTCCCAGTGGCCCCACAGGGCTGTCCCAGTGCCACCAGTTACCTGAGTGCCGGTGTTTATAGGGAGGAGTCAAGCCCACATCGTCCCCAATCAGCGTCCTCTTCTTGATCACATCCCGATGGATTCGGCGGGAATGGTACCTCCTCTTCCTGAAAAACCAGACACAGGATGACATTCCTGTCCCAGGAATTCTGGCTCATTCATTAAGCCCTAAATCCTGGATTAAGGATGTGCAATCATCACCTGCTGTAACAGCAGACACACATGGATGTCAGACTTGGTCTGAATTTTTGAATATAAACTTTCTTTTCATGAGAAAATTCTCTCCTTATAATTCACACTCACACTGCAAAACGGTATTTACACTGAAGCATCTACATAAACTGAATAGAAAGAAAATCCAATTTAATTAAGAAATTAAAACAGTTTTAGATTAGCTCATCCAATTACCTGCAGTGTTCCAATTCCTCTGTCCAACACTCACCAAGAATTGCTAAGAATTCCTTTCATGCCTCCATAATTTGGGTTGCCATATTTCATGTAATACTGGCTTCTCCTTGCAGCTCCCAGCTCCTTTTTGTCATCTGCAAAAAACCATAAATTATAGGAATTTTTCCCTCTCAGAATGTAACTTACAGCACAGCATAAAAATAAATAACCATCCAAAGACACGGAGAGTGACACTGAGTGTGCCTTAAAATCAGCATTAATTCCCCCTCCTCCAAGAAGGATTCAATTTTGCTGACACCTCTGGAATTTCTCCTACCACCACAGTTTTATTTCTTAATTCCAGGGAGACTGGGTTTTACAGATCAGCTTAACAGGGCATTACAACCCCCTGTCACTGCTGGAGGCTCCACTCACCTTCCTCATCACTTTTCTTTTTCTTTATGAATGTGCCACTTCCTGCACGGCCCAGAAATTACATGGATTTTCATTTCACTCATAAATAAAATGAGTATTTAGCAATGATTTTTACTAATACCTCACTGGCATCTCAAGTTATATCCATATTTGTAAAATGTGGAATTTACTTTTGGAAAAAGGCATCATAAAACCTATTCCATGGTACTGGGGAGAATGCCCTGAGCCCAAGATACAATTTCCAGGTACAACAATTTTCATACGACTCAAACTGGATTTAATGCACACAAGAAATGTGGATTTATGGCAAAATCTTAACAGCTAACAATTAGCAAAAAAAACCCACTTTTAAATAAGAAGTAGGCACTTTGAGCCATTAATTAGTCAAGAAATAAAACTACAACAAGCAATTAATTCAGGGTGCTTGTTAAGGTGGTCATTTACCTTTAGTAGCAAATCTCATGAACAGCTTGTTTCCTTTAGCCAGTTTATTGGCAGGGCGAAGGTCATTACGCAGCAGAGAATCCTCTTCTACTTGGGAGAGGGCATCCAGCTTTGGGGGCAAAAAAGGTATTTTGGACTCAAAAATAAAATGACTGTTGAACAAAAAATGGATTGCTTACAGAGAAGCAATCAAGTGATTATGAAGAAAGTTACTTTTCAAATGATGTTCAAATGAACTCTGCTTTTTTTTCCTTGACAAGCTGACGTTAATTTTTAATTTTAATTGCCCTGAAAATTTAAAGTATTTCCTTCTCTGGCTCCATAATATTCAGATTATTAAATCCAGTAATTGTCAAATGACTCTATATTACTGACTGAAATGCACAAAATAAATAGCACAACCTAGACACTGAAAATAAAGATTTTTTCCTGTTTCATATCTAAATATTTTATTAACAGGTTCTCATGCCCTCCCGCAATGATTAAAAACCTTTCTTTTTCAGTTATAGCTGCTTGATAGAAACTAAAATTCACACTTCCACGATGTAGGAGTGTTCAGTGAGCCATTCCTGAAGGAAATCCTAATCACACCTATTGTACACTCAGCCAGTGAAGACTGAGTTGCTCCCAGGACACCACTGTGTGTGCTGATTCCCACGGATCCATGGGCAGCCTAAATCCCATGGGGCTCTAAGCACTCTCCCTGCTGAAAGGTCGTTGCCTTCCATTATTGTTCTTTCATTGCCTCCTCTCAGCAGAAAAGAGAAGCCAGGCTCACTCTGAAACTCTCCCAAATCTATTTTCACAAAGCACTTTACACTGGGATTATCACCACCTGCGCTCCCTCTCACTCCCCACCTAATTTATTTTGATAATTAAATTGTGAATTGCAAATAGAAACCTCAAATGCTGTGAAAACTTCACACCAGCCATAGCAAAACTTCCATAGCAGAGTTTCCAGCTTCCCTGTGTACTGACCTCCACATCACTGGGATTGTCATCCTCAACCTCGCCTTCTTCTGTCTCATCATCAGAGCTTTCCTCCTGTTTTTCTACGGAAAATAATTGGGGAAAAAAAAAACAAAAAAAAAAACCAAGGTCCATTTTAGTGTGTCAGTCTCATTTGATTTATGATTACCTACATTGTCTGAGATCAGCCTGAAGGTGTTTTCCCTTCTCCTGTGCAGCCTAGGGAACAACCAAAGCAGTGAATGCCTATGGAAAAGGGGAGCACAGTGCAATTCAGAGCCCTGTGCCTGCAGCAGCACATGTGCATCACTCATTTAATTCTCTGAGAGCAAATGAAACTGCACTGCCTGGCAGTGTTCAGTGTGTTCAAAATCACAGATCAGCAAGGCCAACACACTAAAGGCACATAAAAGCCTTTCCTTCCATCTCCTTTTCAGATGCCTACAAATATCCAACACTAACAGGGTAAAGCAGGTTATTAATCAAAAGCTTAGAGAGAGCAGAAAAAAGGAAAAAAACAACCTTAGTGACTTAATATTGCTGTGAAATTACTAATAAAGAAGTGCATGCTTCCAGAACTGCTAAAACTGTGAGCTGCTTTGATTTTTCAGTTCTTTTTAGCTCAATGTAAGAAAATTCATGCTGATTTTTTTTCCAAAGTCCCCAAGAAATAAAATATTATTAAAGAGTAATGACTATGGACAGCCATGAAGTGTGATATGCCAATATCATTTGCAGAGATCTCAAAGTACTTCATAAGCCTGAGATTAAAATCCCCTCTCTTTTATATTTCAGAGTTCCTTATCTTAAATCTCATCCAACAATAGATTTAAAGACTTAAAATAGAGAGTGGCAGCTCTTCAAAAGATCCTGAAAATATTCCTGAGTGAAAACAATAAAGCACAATTAACCAAACTGAAACCAAAGAGGGAATTTAAGTAAACAAATCACCCAAATTCAAACCAGAATAATTAAGTTCCATCAGGGAGAGGATTCATGCATTTTTCTCCCTCACGCATTAGAAGCTTCTCATAGCAAAGCCCAATCTTTTGCATCCCTAAATGTCTAAATAGCCCTGAAATTCCTATCTAAAAAAAGGAATGTAACCAAGGCAGATGACTCCAGGGTATCTGTATGCATCTCACACCTTAAGATGTAATTGAACAGTCTGTACTTTCTCTAATATCCCACTTTTCCAGAGGAACAGGAGTAATTCACATGACAGTTCTTATTTTCAGATGGGGTATAATGATAATATAATATGCAATTCATAGCAAGCAAGATTAAATACATCTATTTATGCTCCATTTAAGCAATGTCCCTAATCTCCAAAAATTTCATAACAAGTCTTACTCGAAGCTTTTGGCCAAAATTAAAGTCATGTGGATGGCTGAGAAGCCTCTGCTTTGTGGAGAAAAGCAGCAGGAAAAGGGGGTGAATTAGAAGAATCCGTAAGTTTAACAAAACCTAAAACACTAAATTTCCCAGAAGGACTTTTGGAAGCACTGCAGATATCTAACAGAGAGATTGGCTACTTGCATTCAGGTCATATACAGCATTTTTAAGCAAAATCTGTGGAAAAGTTAATAAATAAAAAGTTAAAAAATCTTTTTGCTGTGTATCATGTGGTACAGCACCTGCAACCACAGCACTCACAGCAGCCTAAGAGCAAAACTGTCCTCAGGTAGCAAAATGCTGCTTTTAAACTCCCCCACATAAAATGAAAAGAAATTTACAACCAAGGCAGTCAGGTACCAGACTGATCACGACGCTGAGATGTACTTTTGCTGCTCTGCTCTTTTATAACCAACCTTTTCAGAACTTCTTTCTTAAAAGGGTAACAGCCAAATTTAGAGCTGGTGCACACCGTGGTGAAGTGATGCACTGCCACGCTGGTGTGAGGGATATCCTTGAAGGATGGTGGTGCATCAGAAAGGGAATTAGCTGTGGCATTTCAAAACTAGGCCATTTTCTCATGCCTGCTTTGTGCCCACTGTGCCTGCCTTTGTGGGCACACCACACAGAGCTATTTCTGGGCACCATGTCCCACTATAAATACCAGCTCTCAGGAGCACCCTCAGCTAACACGTTTAGTATCGACTGAATTACTGCTTTTGGTCTAGCTCCAACCCACCTTTTAAGAAGCAGCTTCTTCAAAAGGTTTCCAAGATGAAAGCCTTTTTTAAAGTGGCAGAATACATTTACCTGCAACTATATGATAGAAGCTCCTTCAGTGATTTAGGTTATGCAATACCCCAGCACAAGTTTAAAGTTTCGTTGATTTAATGAGATGATGGCTGTATTTGCATATCTCAATCTACCTTTCTTGGTTTTTTCAGCTGTCTTCTCTTCATTGTTTTCTCTGCTCTTTGTTTTCTCCTGATCAGGCAGGGAACTCATGTTTATCAGAGCCCGTGTTGCTGTCACTTCATCGAGCCAGACCACATTACCTGGGACACAGAGAAACACACACAAAACCCAAATGCAGCTGGTGTCATCGAGCAGTCACATCTCCCCTGCCTTGCTGCAGGGAAATTAATGACAAAAATTCAGAAATGACACAAAAGCCATCAGATCTCTTGCAGAGAAAGTCATATTCTTTAACACTCCTGATAAGCTGAAGGAAACACAATTTTCAGCTTATTACAAAACACAAGAGCTGATCAAAACCCCCAAATCCCTGAAATGCACAAGCAGAGATTTGAGAGGCTTCCTGAAAACAGCAAATCAGGGCACTGGATCAGCGTCGGTGGACCCATGTGTTCCCACACAAATATGATTAAGGGAGCAGCAGGGGGCAGGAATGAAGCCTGGATTTTTTTCCCCTTTGGCAACTGAACAGAACCTTGGACTTCACTGCAGAATTCTGTTAATCTTTTCCAAAAAGTAGGAAAATAGGGGGGAATAGGAGACTGCTCAAGCCCTTTGCACTGATTATAGAGTACACAGGTTAATATCATTCAGGATGTGCCTTAAGTATCAGCAGATGGTACTAAAATATAACTTATTAGGCCAATTAAAAGCATTTCATAGATGTTGAAAGAGCTAAAATTGCTTTGAACAAAAGCTTTCTGCACTTGATGCAAGTACAGCAACAAATGTCTCTGTTCTGCTGTTAAGCAGAGTGGGTTCAGGTATCAAGGAAGCTGTACAGTGTCCCAAAAGAAGAGATTCTTTCTTAAATTATTCCAACAGACAAGAATTACAAGGTGAAGAACACACAGATATTCACTTCAATGACTGGTTAATAAATTTACTTTTTTTTTTCAGTCTGCCTCATTTTCCCATCTCCAAATTTCCAAAACCTTTGTCATTTTACGTTCATCAGTTCGAAACACACAGCACTAAATTCACCTTTGCACTAAGTCACCTTAAGATGTAGTTCAGTTGGGAACATTGAAGTTTTTGCCATGATGCAAATCTATGCTGAAAAGAAAAAGTTTTTTCTTGATATTTTCACCAAGTGTAGCTGACATGCTAACTCAGACACATCACAGAAATTCACCATTAAAAAAGATGTGGGTATTGTTACGACCCTGAATTCTTAATTTTCACATTAATTCACTCATGTAGCATCTAAGAAAAAAAAAACAAAAAACAGACAACCTTAAAAATGAAGCCTCAGATACAGAGTTAAGCTGTGCATTTCCAAGCTCATGCATCAGCACAGGTCCATCCAGCAGCTCTGTACTGCAGTTATCCACCCAGGGCTCACTGGGTTTCACATTTTCTATCAGCTTGTGCCAGTACTTCAAGCTGTCACATGCAGTGACTTCAAGGTTACCAGTATTTTGCAGAACAGCATCTATTTTGTCTTGCACTGGAACAGAATTTCTTCAGGGTCACTCCAGAGAATGAAGCTACTGATTTCTCAGCTCTTAGCCATGCTTGTCCAGCAATTTGGAAAACCTGCACTGGCTCCTATTCTTTTTGCATGATTTCAGGCACAAGGTTTGTAGCCACAGGACAATCTCAGAGTATTCCAGTTCCATGATCCAGCCCCCAGCTGCAGCAAACAGCTCTTCCACAGCCTTCAAGTGTCAGTGAGGAAAGCACAACCCTCCACCACCTTTGATCTTGTTGATCTCACTCCCCAAAACAGCCCTTGCCATGTGCATGTACATTCCTTTTCCAATCTATGGAAATCACATCCAGCTGCCACATCCTTCCACCCACTCATTTCTCCTGGAGTGTGCACTACACAAACATGGCAACAAATCTCCTCCTCCTCCACATAAAACCATCCCAACCTGCCCAGCTGCAGGGCTCGATCACCTTCTCTCAGATAAACTATTTATGTCAAGATGGAAGCAGCACATCATTTTAGACCTTTTCCTTTTTCCACTTAGAGGTACAGCTGTGACCAGTATTAAAAAAAAGAGTAAGAATTACAAATAGTCTGTTTACTTACATGAGGTGTCATCCAGCCACTCGATATGAGCAGGAGGATACTCTTTGAAATAGGCAAAGATGTCCTGGGTACTCATCTCATCCACTCCACAAATGTAAATGGTGTCCAGTCTTACTTTAGGAATTGCTATAAAGAGGAAAAGACACACCACTGGTACTTTTGCCAAGCTTTCAGATTAGAACCATATGGGTTTATAAAGCAAATACTTTAAATAAACTAAAGAGGAACTAATTCAGTGAAGCATGACGTAGACCATAACTTAATTTATTCTTCCACAAGGCAAAACTTTAATAAACTGAGAATTAAAAGAGGTTACAAGCAGTGGTAGATGCAGAGACTGCAGAGCAACCAAACAGCTTGAAAAACACTTTTTTTCCTCTTTGAACACTGCCAAAGTGCTATCATCAAGTACTAAAGAGCCAGAACAAAACAAGGCCCTGCACAGGGCACTTCCACTTGTATCACCTGATGAGGAGCTGCTCCAGGCCACAGCTTAGCAGGTCCAAGCTGCCAGTTGGAAAAAAAAAAAAGCCTTGAGAACTAACTGGGTGCCAAAAGCACCAATCTGTTGTGCACACATCTCCTGGCTCCTGTTCCAGCTTGCCATCAGTGTGTGTACAGCAGAGTCTGATCTCCCTGTGCACAGGACACAGAGTCCTCCACGTGTGCCCACACAGTGCTCCAGGGATTTTACAAAGCATTTGAAGATTCTTAAAGCAGCACTGATCCAGAAGATGAATTTTGGGCATGCAGCACTAGTAAATAAGGCACACAAAAAAATGTTGTCTTTGTCCTGGGGTTGGTAAAACAAGGAGTGAACTGGCAAGTGTCAAATAGGTTAAAAAATAATGACGTGCAAAAGAAAATGTGGAAAAAACCCAAAGTGATTTCTTTTGGCAGTAATCTGGCAAAACCTCTGGGAATGCAGAAAACATTGCAGGATAAATCAAGTCAAGACACTGTGAGGAAGTAACCAAAGGGATCTTTTCCCTTGACTGCTGGATGAACTCGTACCTTTCTTCATCATATCCCGATCCAGGGCCACGTTCCTCTGGGCCAGATTCACCTCGGCCCGAAAATGAAATCGTTTGGCTCTTTGTTCCTTCTTCTCAATTGCTTCCTGCAGAATGCAAAACAATGCACTCAAAACAGGACTCAGGAGCACCCTCATCAAACTGCGCTGAGGATACTTAAAATCTATCAAACAGCAACAATTTATAGAATAATTCTATTAATTCTGGGTGACCTGTAGGTTTTCAGAATGCAGGAGTAATTCACCAAAATATTTCTGTGCCACAGAGCAGTTTTTGTGTAGGTCCAGCCATGGGAATCAGGATGCATGGAAAACAAGGTGTCTGGGACAACACAGACTCCATGATGGAACAGAGACATTATCTAGTCCTTACTAACAAATATTAAATAAAACCTCTCTTTTTTTAAAGAAGCCTTTCTACCACAGGCAAAATTCATCTTTGAAGATTAGAAAGTTTTTTCCCTGCTTTTTAAATGTATACAAAAGTGTGAATTTGTTTCTCTGAGCATGAATTTAACACTGGAGAGCTGGGTCCAGAGAACTTTTTAGATTGGCAACTCAGGCTCCTCTTATGTAGCTCATGAGCAACAGCCTGCCTGGAACTTGTGCGGTTTTGGAAACCGGCTGAGAAGCTCCATGTTCCCCGGATTTAATGAGGAAGCATTGTAGGTTTTTTGATCTTTGGAACACACACTGTGATTCATGCCAGCTCTCTGAACACCAGGCTAAGCCTTTGTGCACGTTGGGGAGAAAAGAAATGAAATGGTTCCACCTCTCCAGTGGCAAAAATGGCAAAATGTCAAACAGCCACAGCACAAAAATTACCTTAGAGGTTACATCTATCCCAGTAATGAAACTTCCAGCTTTGTTTTCATATCTCCTACTGGTGTCCTGGAACAAAGCAAAATGGTGATGAAATCTCAATGAGCACTGAAAGCAACACACTCGTCACACTGAGAAAAAACCTGTGGTCATTTCCACAAGAAATAGATCCTCTTTCCCTTGATCCAAGCTACATCCCTGGGCAGAGAGGCACTCTGATGTCAGTGAAAGTAAAAGTACATTAACTGAACCAAAGTTCCCTTACTGCAAGGATTCTTTCCTTAGTTTCTATGTCAGCTGCTGCCAAGCTTTTTAGTCTCTCAGCAATACAGGGAAAGTCATCAAACATCTTTCCCAAGTAAGACTTCCACAATTTTGGTTTTGGGTATAATTTCCTTGTAAAACATGAGCAGATTTAACAGTGATCCCTGACTACTGAAATGTCAGTTTGCAGTTTTTAATCTCAGAAAGTGAGAACACCAAGCCACATCCACGATGCAACAAGTAACTTTTTATTCCTATCATTATTTCAACCCCAGATTCCAAATACCAAGGTGAAACACTACTCTTTTGATCCTGATAGAGAGTAAAAATGCAGAATGATGGGGGGAAAAATTACAAGTTTCCTGTCCATCAGTCAGGACTGTTGTATTCAGAGAGGGACTAAACCCCACAGCCCCTGGACCAATGACCCAGTTCTGTGCCCTCCACTGTTTGCATCTGTAAAATGGCACCTCTTCATTCTGACACCCTCAGCTGGCTAAAGTCTGGAGCTGGAAGAACACCTCTTGCTTTCTTTAGGAGTAAACGCGTTCTTTACACTTGTGCTGCAATAATTACTTTGGCTAAAGGACCATTTCAAGAAGTAGGTTAGTCTCAGTTTAGAAAGACCGAAGAACACACACCATCCAACTGCTTTTCTTAGTAGCAGCACCAAAGTTCCTCTAATGCTGCCAAATGTTCAGAGTTACTAGAAAAAGAAAAGCAAAATAAACACAATTTTTAAAGTTGAAAATCCCCACTGTCTGAGGGTGACTCACGGAGCACAAGGAAGTACAGCAGGGTGCTGTCTCTCGGGCCACATGTTGGGCAGAAGCGCAAGCACGTTGGTAGATCAGCTAATTAAAGATTAGCTTCGAAAGCAATTTTCACCCAAGTTTTGAGAGCAAAAGGCTACTTAGGATTTTAGAACTCTGACCCATTTTTAGTTGTTAAACCTAATCCTACTAAAACTTGTTGTACAGAAACAATCGGCGAGAGGGAAAAAGGGCAGAAAAACATCGGGAAGGAAACCGTCAGACCTCTGCTATCCCGCGGTCAGCCCCTGTTCCCTGCTCCGGGCATTCCCGGTGTTCCCAGCATCAAGCATTGCCTGTACACGCTCCCACCCACAGCTTCCTCTGCACCCCAACACTGCACCCCAAATCCTGTTCTCCACCGCCTCCTTTAGTCCGTTCCTTCCCAAGCACATCCCGCCCGCTTCCTTAGGACTCGCCCCCGAGTCCCCTCATGTCTCCACTCCCGTATCCCCGCTTTTCCCAAGAACGCCCCCCCAAAAGCCCTCACAGAGCGCTGAGATAGCCCCAACCGCCGGACCCAGCCCCTCCTCGCCCACACCTCTCGGCCCTCACCGGGATGAGCTCCCGCAGCGAGCGCCTCACGGGGATGGTCTCCAGCTCGCCCTCTTCCACCTCCATGGGCTCGGGCTCGGGGCCGCGCGGCTCCGCCGTGGTCGTCGTCGTCGCCTCCGCCTTCACCGAGATCCGCAGGCCCCGCACGGCCGCCATGGCTCCGCCAGGCCCGCCCAGCGCGGCCAGCGAGACGAGCGCGGCGCGGCACAGAGCGGCGGNCGCAACGCGAATCCAACGCACCCCCGAGACCCAGCGCACCCCAAATCCGGCGTGCGCCGAGCCCAAGGCACACCCTGAGCGCAGGACACCCCCAAGCCCAACGCACCCGAGCCCGGCGCACCGCCAGGGCGGCACACCCCGGGCCGGACGGAGCCGGTTCAGGGCCCAGGGGCTCAGGGAGGAGAACGGCCATAGAGACAGGGCAGAGCGCGGCTACAGCGGGCGGGAGGGCGGCCCCGCCGTGTCCCCGGGTACCCCCGACCAGGGGAGAGGCACACGGTGAGCGGACAAACACAGAACCTGAGGCCCTACAAAGATTTTTTTTTTTATAAAACTATCCGAACTCTTAACAGTGTTTAATTTTCCCCTCCCATCCATACCAGGGGAATGTTACCCTTCTGATAAAATCAAACTAATTCTCAGCTCGCAGTTCTCCACGGTGTTGTGTCCCATTGTTCTGGGGCTCAGTTATTCTCTTTGCTTGTCCCAAGGTGTTCAGGCTGTTCCAGGAGGGCAGCCCTGGCTCCTCTTGGCCTAAATAAGCCACGTAGTTTCACCAGTCCCCATGAGACAAGTTCTTCATTCCCCTAATTACACTAATCAGCTCCATTCCCTCACACACAGCAGACCAGAGCCTTGTTCTAGCTGACGACTTGCTCCTGCCTTGCCATCATTATTTCACACCACAACTGCCAGGCTACACAGCCACATCCCATTGTCATTGTGAGTCACCATCACGCCCAGCCAATGCCATTAAGAATTCCTACTACTTCTCCAGCTGCAGGACCCTTCCCTCCAGCTCAGGCTGCTCCACGCCTCATTTCTGCACATTTTACAAATAAACCCCCTCCAGTCCATCCCCTGTGATACGTCACTTTCCCTCTGAGCTGATGGTACTTTCCAGGAAAATTCAAATTTAGACTTTGTCATGAAGACATTTCCCAGCTGGCAGCATAAAGGCTCCTCCCCTTACACAAAATCCAGCGGGATGAAGAGATCATTCTATCCATCACTCGCTCCAAGATAATTTATTCTCAAGTCTCTACACAGAGCTCGTTACACAATGGCTCATGTCACCAGTCACTAAAAGCACTACATTTGGTGCTGACATCCCACAGCAGCACCTGGCAGGAACTTCAGACACAGGTGACACTTCCAAGCCGGGTGTGAAGCCAGGTTCCAAGCCACATGAGGTGAAGAAAAGAAATAAACAGGACACAGGCACCTCCTGTGAGCAGCTGAGTCTGAACTGATTGCAAGAGGAAACATTTCTGTGGCAGAAACGCTGTTCCTTCAGGTCACAGGGAAAAGAAACCAAGAGATGGAACTTCTCCTCGTTTAGTTTTATTTTTCTAAGTAGGACACAGAGTATTGCCACGTGATCTAGACCAGCCTGACAAAGCCAAACCCTTTAGGAGCAGTTGGGACAGGGTTACGTGACACCAGGTCACCTTGCACTGCTGTCAGCAGAGCAGATGAACCTTGGGCTAACCCAGGTGTTTCCTTATTTTGTTTTAACATCCCTGAATGTCACCTCGGCGGGAACATTGCTGTATTACAGCCCTCCATGCTTGGCACCTTTTCAAGACTCACTCGTTGAACTCAGCAAGAAACTTTCTACTGATTGACTGTGGCTTTAGACTGGTTGCCAAAATTTTAGAGCTTCTTAGGAAAAAACAATCTCTGGCCAACTGGTAGGGACAATAAAATCAGGAGAGGGAAACCAAACCTAGGTACCAGTGGAGCTTTTACTGCCAGGTGGGTGACTAGAATGTTTTCACAATATTTTACTACTTCTTTGTTGTTATTAACAGTGAATTCTTCAGCATTACAAGCTGATTTAGTTTTATTCTTCTGAGACTGTGTCCCAGAGCTTTGTTTTTCTTTCACATTCATCTCTGTCTGCAATCCCTCTGCCTGTGAAAGATCACCTAAACTCTTAAAATGTTGATTGTTTTCAAACCTGTAGGAAGCAGATTTGGGCAGATGGGCTCTGCCTTGCTGTAGCCTTTGTGCAGCATGGATGGGTCAAGGGTAATAAACTACTGAGGGATGTTTAAATGGGGGAGGAAAAAGAAATTTGGGAAAGGCTACCAGTCATTATCAGAAACGCTAAGTAAGGAAAGGCTTTTACAAATAATGAAGGTGAGAAAGTGACTGTAGAAGAGAAGCTGTGGACAACCCATCCCTGGAAGTGATGAAGGCCAGGTTGGATGGAGCTCTCAACAACCTGGCCTAGTGGGAGGTGTCCCTGTCCACGGCTGGGGGTTGGACGTGGATGACCTACGAGGTGCCTTCCAACTCAAACCATTCCCTGATCCTGCGGAATCATTCCAGCACAGAAATACCCACGGGAGAGATTTAGGGCAGGAGCGTTATTCGTTTCCCGGTTTTGACCACCAGAGGGAGCTCGCGGAACTAAAACCAAAACCTGATGGAAAACACCAATTCCTGCAGGTTTGGGGTTCGGCTGAAAACAGGAGATGGGGACTGGGAAGGGAGGGGGAAAAAAGAACAGTCAGTGGGCCCTCAGAAAAGGAGACTATTTTGCAGTGGTCTGGCAGGAGTCAGAAAAATGGTGAATTTTCCCCCAATAAAGTCTTGGTTGATTTGTTTGTTTGTTTGTTTGAGGTCTGTGAAGACTGAACAGAACGGACACGTGTTCCTGCGGATGTGATTTAACTCTCCTGCCGTCCTGGGCTCTCAGCAAGGCTCTGCAGCTTTCCAAACCTGTGAAAAACCCATGGAAGTGTGCGTGCTATTCCTGCAGCTGGCCAGGAAACCCCACACATCGCCACGGAAACTGGGACTGGCTTCCAAATGGATTACGGCTCGCTCCTGCGTCCAGTCCATCTGGAGAGAGAACAGGATCGGCAGAGGAAGGATGTTCATTTGTGAAGCTGAAATCAAGCACCTGGTGTTTTCTTACGGATTTGACGAACCACAGGCTCCCCACCTGTAAGACAGAATATTTTCTCACTGGGATATTGTGAAGGTTAATACAGCCCTGGTTATCTGACACAATGCCAGAGTCCCATCCAGGAGACAGCTACAGGGCCCTACAAAAAAGCAGGATATTGGGAGGCAGGGAAGAGCACAGCACCCTCACAGTCAGGGACAGCTGTGCTCTAACATTGTTTATCCAAGTGCTGCCACAGGGAGACCACACAGTTGAAAAAGCACATTCCTTTCTGGAAAAAAGCTCACAGAACTGGGCAAAGCTGGAGGAGAATTCTATATACACTGACAGATATTACTCTGGGATTTAAGAGATCTTGGAGAACGATCTAAAAGTGGTAAATATTGCTTTGTTCTTACAGGGATAATTCTTAATTTGTGCATGCCCACACACACATGGTTCCTTGGTGGCACCAGCGGAACTTAAGCTCTTCCCTGTTGCAGACCTCTGTGGTAATGCAGTCAATGAACTGCCCCGAATAAAATGAAACTTTTTCTTTCACAGGGCTGTTTTTAACCCAGAACAGCTCGTTGGCCCAATTCAGTGTGTAGTCCCATGAAAAGCAGCTGTGCTGGCACAGCCGTGGGGTGGGAATATGTGGCTGGCAGGGAGGATGAGGACCAAAGCTGCTGGCACAGCCCTGAAGGAAAACAAAGTGAGCTACAGCCTTTAATGTGCAGAATCACAGAATATACTGAATTGGAAGGGACTCACAAGGATCATCCATTCCAACCCCTGGCCCTGCACAGACACCCCAACAATCCCACCCTGGGCATCCCTGGCAGCGTTGTCCAAACGCTCCTGGAGCTCTGGCAGCCTCGGGGCCTTGACCATTCCCTGGGGAGCCTGGCCAGTGCCCCAGCACCCTCTGGGGAAGAACCTTTTCCTAATATCCAACCTAAACCTCCCCTGACACAGCTCCAGCTGTTCCCTCAGGTGCTGTCCCTGGTCACAGAGCAGAGGTTGGTGCTGCCCCTCAGGAGGATGCTGGAGACCACAATGAGGTCTGACCTCAGTCTCCTCTTCTCCAGGCTGAACAAACCAAGTGACCTCAGTCCCTTCTTATATGACTCTCTCCAGACCCTTCACCGTCTTTGTAGCCTCCTCAGGCAAGGAATGATGAGGAAGCAGGGCCAAGGAAGGGATGGTCCTCCTGTGCTGGGCACTGTTGAAGCCACACTTCCAGCACTGTGTCCAGTTCTGTGTTCCTCAATTCAGGAAGGACATTGAGGGGCTGGAGCGTGACCAGAGAAGGGAACAGAGCTAGGGAAGAGTCTGGAGCACCAGGAGAGGCTGAGGGCGCTGAGGAGGCTGAGCCCGGACAAAAGGAGGCTCAGGGGGGACCTTCTCACTCTCTACAACTGTTGGAGAGGTTAGAGCCAGGTTGGGGTCGGGCTCTGCTCCCAGGAACAGGGACGGGACAAGAAGAAACGGCCTCACGCTGTGCCAGGGGAGGTTTAGGTTGGACATCGAGAGGAAGTCCTTCACAGAAAGGGTTCTTAGACATTGGAACGGGCTGCCCAGGAATGTGGAGAAGTCGCCGTGCCTGGAGGTGTTCAAGAAACGACCGGACGCGGCACTCTGATCTGATTAACAAGGTGGTGTTCGGTCACGGGTCGGAGTCGATGATCTCAGCGGTGTTTCCCAGGGCGATCGATGGCGGGATTCACCCGCTGCTTTCGCCGTTCCGAATCCCCACACGGCATTCCCGCCTCCTCCTCACAGCCCGCCCTCACACCGCCTCCCCCCCGCCCCGCCCGCGCGGGGAGATGACGTCACTCCCCCGCGTGCAGTCACGTCCGGTAGGTGAGGTCAGGGCCGGGGCCGCCATTTTGAGTGGCTCCGCGGGCGGCGGCGGCGGCCGCGGGCGGGGGAGGAGCGCGGCCCCCATGGCCGGGCAGTTCGACTCCGAGGACCGGGCGAGCTGGTACTGGGGGCGGCTGAGCCGCGCCGACGCCGTGTCGCTGCTGCAGGGGCAGCGCCACGGCACCTTCCTGGTGCGGGACTCGAGCACCATCCCCGGCGACTTCGTGCTGTCGGTGTCCGAGAGCTCCCGCGTCTCGCACTACATCGTCAACAGCCTGGGGCCGGCGGGAGCCCGGCGGGCCGGCGGCGAGGGCCCGGGGGCCCCGGGTGAGTGACCCCCAGGGCTGGCGGTGCCCGCAGCCCCGGGCAGGGCAGCCGGGGCGGCTCCGCTCGGCGCCCGGGCGGTGTTTGCAGGCGTGGTTGGTGGAGTTAAGCCGTGTTCCGGAGCTGGGGCCGCCGCCCGAGCCGAGCCGTCTGTCCGCACCTGCCGTCCTGTGCCACATGAAATTCAGCATCCTGGAGCTGGGCATCCTGCAGCTCCAGCCTCGCGGCTCTTTGTTTTCCTAACCCCCTTAGCGTTAATTCATAGATTTTCTGTGTCATCTCAGCATCAGGGAGATGGTTCTGTGGAAGTGTCATCCCCGAAGTGTGACTTCTGACAAGGCAGCTTTGCATTATCAAGGAGGCTGAGTTCGACTGGGGAGTTTCAGTAGTGGGAACTCTTCAGAATGTAAAGGCAATGGTTTCTTTAAATCAAATGTGAAGTTCAGTTTCTTTCCCCTTGAAAGGAGAAGTTTGTTACTATTTCTCATCAACTGAACATGTAACGTGAAAACAACACGTTTAAGTGTAACACTGCAAGAGCAGAAGGTGCTGATTGTGCCAGAGGGAAAAGAAGCTCTGTGAGAAGCAGCATTTTTGCTGTTTAGTCCGGCTAAACCCCAGCAGTGCAGAACCCTTGGATGTGTCAGAACGTGTAATCCAAAGGCAGTGGTGTCCCTCCTGTGGGAATTAGTGAAGTTGGTGCTGGAACTGCTCAAGTTTGGATATTACTCCTTGCAAAATGATGTGGATGTGTGGTTGGCATCTCAGCAAGGAGCCACTAGATAATTTTTAACTATAGTAAACCTGTGTAATAAGAGATTTGATGGACTTCGTTGGCAGAAAGTAAACAATGTATGAATTGCTGCAGAGACACTCTCGTGTAGGTCTATGGCTGGAATAAGAGACCAGTATTGGAAAGATGTAACAAGACTTGTTTTATTTTTCAGTCTCTGCACAGAGTGGTTGACTAAGAGGGAGATAATCTGAGAGAAACCGGAATTGGTGCCAGTAGGTTTGCACTGTAATACAGGGGAAAATTGGGAAAGTCTAAACTCATCCTGTTTATCCCAGGAACCTCGTGGAGCTGCAGAGTGCACTCAGGTGTCAGAGCTCCACAGGTAGAAGTTAAAGGTGGCTGAATGTAGCTGGAAGTGGAGGTCATTGCTGCTGTGGGGAGTCAGACGTGGTGGGTTCCCTGTTGTTTCGTGTGTGTGCAGGCAGGTTTGGTGCAGGAATTGCTGCCAGGGATGGCTGCTGTTGTGTAGAGCAGAGCCAGTCACCAGGATGGTTTGTTGTGAATCCAGCCTCATAGGATTTTAAAGACAGTAAAAAACCACTGGATCGTGAGTGTCTGTCACGTCTGGGCAGTTGTTTTTTGGGGAGCAGCTCACCTCTGGAAAAACAGTGGCATCACTTCAGTACAGCCATCCCGACTTTTTTTTTCTGTTACATCCTAAGCTCAGTAACATTTTGTGGCATTCTGTGGGCTGGCTTTGGTTAAAATCACAAAGTACCTTGTAATTCTCTTCTGTTTTAAAAGAGTAGCTCTGTAAGCTGGTGGCACAGTAGGCTTAATATATCTGAATAAGTATAATTATGTTTTGGTCGCTCTCCTTTTTATTTGTCCCCTGGATGTTCTGGGGAGGGGTGATGCATCACTCCTGCGCTACAGACACTCCCACGCTGATTTTAGTAATTTTAATTAAATCATGCCTCCATGCCGATACTGCTGTCTTCACACTCCAGCCAAAGAAGGTGCTGGGGAGGTGTATATTAAATTATACTTCAAGTGTAATTAAGGTGCTCTTTCAGAAAAAAATAAGTGGGAGGTTGTTCTGCAGTGGAAGGGAGGTGAAAACATTGGTAGAAGATTGAAGATTATTTCGTGTTTGGGTAGGGAAGCTAATGCAGTAAAAAGAGTTAAAAGTTTGCAAATTGCCCTGCTTGTTTATTATGGGCAAGTTAAACATTAGGAAAAACAACTTCACTGTGTTTTAGTATGGTACTGTTTTTTGAGGAGTTTATTGTTTGGCTAATGCACAGGTCTCTCTGGGAAATCTGAATATTCCAGGTGGGGTTCGTGGGTTGATTTTTGTTGGGCTCGGTGTCTGTGAAATTCCTGACTGGTCTAACGCTGCTCTCGGTGGTAGGGAAGCCTCAGCACAGGATGAATGAGGAGCTTTGGCTTCCCTAAAAATCATAATGTCACAAAAGCATGGTACTTTCTTTGATTTCTAAAGTATAAAGTAAACTTGCAAACTCTTTGTTAAATTGACCTTTTGACTGATGCTGCAGTTTCTAACTTCTTGCAGGTGATTTTTCAGCGTAACAAAGAAAAAAGAATTGAACAGAGCTTTTTATGTCTTCCTGGAATGTTTTAAGGAAGTTAAAAAAATATGATAAATCAGTAAATTATGGCAAAGAAAAACACTCTGTTTTCAGTAGAAATGGATCAGAATTAGGGTATCATTTGTGATGAAGTATCACAGTTATGGCTGTAGAAATCCCAAACAAGACAAAGTGCTCCATGCAGGCATTAGCATGGTGATGGACAGCAGAGGAAATAGTAAATATATCATGTGTTTGCAGTTTGACGTGGGGGGTTGGGGTAAAAATGTGTGATATGCACTAAAAAATGCCTGAAATACCTAAAGATAGAAATGCTCTCTGTCGAGAGTGCAGCATTATAAAGACAGAAGCCTTATAGTGTTATTAAAGTTGTCTGTCTGAAGTAGGGAAATACGACAGATAAAATGCAGAAATTGATATTTTCACCATTTATGAGTGTTAAGAACATGATTCTGAATTTAATGCTTCTAAATCGCTCCCATTGTGACTGAACATCCTGGAATCATAGAATCCTTACAGAATGACATCCACACTCAGCTCTGGATGAAGTGGCTTTAGGGATATGTGAGCAGTGTGGTTTAAAACCCTGATGCTTGGTTTTTTGGTTTTTTTTCATTTTTATATTGAGATCAAAATATATTTCAATGCAAACTAATTGTTAACTTTAGAAAGTGCTTGTATTAGACATCTGCTCTTCTTATCCTCTGATGATCTGCAGAAATGAGGCTGTAACTCCTGAGTGAATGTTTTCCTGGTGTGCTCAGAGCTCTTCCACTCAATGGAGTTTTATGGTTTTATAGGGTGTTCATAGGACTTATTTGCTCTGCTCAGCATGAGTAGGAAGGTGCTTGAGAACAAGAAAAAAAGGTGTCCCCGTGGGGGTGGGGGAAGCACAGGGCTGGGATGTGGAGCCTTCAGAGCCCAGTTCCCATATGCTCCAGGAGGAAGTGGCTTACATCACTGGCATATCTTACTTGGGCCCGTGTGATAAGAACAGCTTTTCTGGCCTTAAACACGCTGGGAACTGGGAAAGGGAGCCACCCTTACAGACTACATTTAGACACAAAAATGGAAACCTGTACTTGCAAAGCTTGGCAAGAAGGAGAAGACTCCCTAGTGACACTAACAGTTGGAGTGAAGAGAGAAATGCAAGCCTCCTGAGATGTCTGAGAAAGTGAGGAGTTGCTCTGGTTTCACCACCTGCCCACTCAGTGGAATATTGGGTGGTTTATAGCCCTAATTGCCCAGTCTCTATACAATATTTAAAACATCTATAAGCACTCTTTCCCAGACTGACACAGTGTCAGAGGGTTGTGTCAGGAGGGAATGTGCATCATAAACAGAGAATTGACATGATCCGGGTTTGAAACTTCCTTCAATTCTGGGACCCTTTGGATTTTAACTCTTTCCTTACCTTTTTGGGAGCAGGGGTTTTGTGGCATCCTGAGATGGCTGCAGTCAGGTTAGTGGAGATGGAGTAAGGAATAAAGAGGATACTCAGCCCTTTGTGCTTCCCATTCAAAGAGTAAACTTGCTCAGCTGAGCAGTGCTGGTGGTGGAGGTACTCCCTGAGCAGCTCTTCAGCTGTGCCAGGCTGCAGAGGAGAGAAGAGAATTTCCAGTTCTCAAGTGCCCAACTTTCACAGGAAGGGACTGAAGTTCCTCCAGGAGCTGGATGTACCTTTCCATGCTTGTGCTCTTCCTGGGAGCCCTCAGAAGACGTGCACACTGTGCTGCTCAGACTTGTGCCTTCAAGAGAAATCCCAGGATCATGAAGGAAGACTGTTCTTATTCCCAAAAAAAAAACCCGCCTGCCTTGTTGCTGTCACTTTTTCTTGTGTTACATCTTGCCTGAATTATTGCATTGGCCTGCAGGTATGAGCAGTGTTGCAGTTCAAACAGGAGGCTGAAGAACTCCTCTGAACCTGAAATCTGTTAATTTTTGAATTTCATTATACCAGGGAATGGCAAAACTTGGGAGCCTGTAGTGAGTGGAATAATTTCCCCACTACCTGTGAGCATCATTTAGCTCATTGTAGCTGAACAAAAGTATCCACAAAAGACTTGAGCTGATGGAAAGTTTTCCACTTGCTTGGGAAGGTGGAGTTGTATTTTATTTCCAATCTGCATTTTACCAGCTGTGACTTTGAACTATATGTTGTCCTTTTTATGCCTATTTTAGCTAAATTTTAGGAGTCTTCTATTTAAGTTCTCCAGACAATTATGAGGTTGCTGCCTTTATATTAATTGGTGATTAATTTGGATTAAGCTTGTAGATGTCTAGTTCTAGGTCTTCTCAGATTTCTGTAGCTGCCTTACTTTTTTTTTAAAAGAAAAGCATCAGAAGTGCACGTGGTTTTCTGGCAGTGTGGTCTCTGTGAGGGTAACATCTCTCCTTCCTGATGCTTTTCTCTGTGTCCCTTCAAGGAGTGCATTGATCTTTCTGATTCCAGAATTTGGGGGGTCTGTGTCCTCTGGCTGTTGTTCAGCTGTGCAAAACACCTCTTAGGATCTGATTTTCCAGGATACAGTACAGTGATTTCTGTCACTTCTCTGCTGTACATAATGTTCCAGAGGACTTTTCTTCTTGAAGTCCGGCTTGTACTCAGGTACATTTGGCAGCTCTCTCAGGCTGTTGTGCATTAATTCAAGAGGATGAACCTGTTCCAAAGGAAAAAAAAGGACATTTCAAAATGCCTTGTTCATCCTGGTAAAGATTGAAGATTGACCAGGCTGATGAATTGCTCATTCCCTGTGACCTGTTCAGATTTTTCTGTGGGTCCTTACGTTGCTGAGACAGCTCAGCCTCCTGGCTGAGTCAACTTGTAGCAGGTTTTACTGAGGTAAATTGGTGTTTCAGGCTCTGTATTTCTGTCATGTGAAATAAGTTCCATGTCAGTGAACTTCCCTGAGATTTAGTCTTCTCCATATGGCTGCAAAGAGCTTTGCTGCCCTGCTCTTAAAGTTCCTATGACTTTTTCTTTTGACTCAAGTGTCAAGCCTTGATCCTTAAAGGTTCATAGCTGAAATAGTGGTAGATATTTGCCCATGTTTGTGTCACCAGGTTGCTCTGACACCTGATGTCCTTCCCACTTGGTTTCCCCCTTCCAGTGCTAGTGGAAGTGCAGCATTCCCAGATCCCATTATACACCGAGCTGTTCTGAATTGGTGTAGGGATGCTGCCTGTCCAGCCAGAATTCATCTCCTGTGAGCCCACGGAGTTAAGAATGCCACTGGGATGAAATTCCAGGGTTCTGGCCAAGTCTAGAGCTGTAAGTTACATCTCAGCAACAAAAGTTGAGGGGGTTTTGCATCTTCTCAGCTCTACACTTTGGGAGAATATGATGAACACTTAATTCTCTTGCCATGCTGGGCTAATTTTTCTCATTGATAATTACATTAACTTCCTTATCTCTTGGTGATGCCAGTTTGTGTTTTGTTTTTTGCAGTTTTTCAAGGCTTTTGCTTTTGGGTTTTGGCTCACTGCGTTTGTATTCATTTCTTTAGAGAGCCTTTCAGGGCTGTTAATGCATGCAGTCGTGCATTTTCCAATGACTTAGTTCTGCTCCTTCGAATTTCCTTTAACCAGCTCCACTAATGCTCGTGTTCCTTCAGGATACTTCAGAACTCGTTTCTCGGGTGTTTGTCTGTGTTGATCTTACTGAATCTGCCCTTTTCTCTGTTAGAACCCCTTTCTGCTCTCCTGAAAGAACTTGTTGTAACACTGGCTTTCCATGCTGACAGTGCTACTTTGCAGGGAGTTTTGGATCAGTGACAGCTTGAAGGATTCTGCTAGCTTTGTACTCCAGAGCTAAATCTCAGGACTGTTAGATATTCCCTGCAGAGAAAACAGACTTGCAAAGTAAGCACCTCTTTCTTGCTAAAAGAGTTACTCATTAAAGCATAAATCTTTTCATCTGCACTCCCTTCCCCCAGCGTTCCCCAGTTCTTCCCATAACTGACTGCACGGGGCATGGTGGAAATAGAACATCATGTGTGTGTTTTTGCCCAGCTGAGCCTGAGGAACGTAAAATGGAAAAAGAAAAAAGCACAGCACACAGATTGGAAATGGATATGAACATCATCTGTATTCCGGTGTATTTGAGGTTTGCATTTATAGCTTAGGCTTCATCTGACAAATGTGGCAAAGAAGCTACAAGACTTGAGATTAAAAGGCTGAGTCATACCTGTTATGAAAATATATGTTCTTGCTTTGCGTTGCATAGAATGTGGATAATTTTTTTTACTGGTACCTTTTATCAAAATGAAAAATAACTTCTTTTGCTCATTGACATCACTTGTTGCAAAGTGGTTTTCTGTAGTGTCCATGCCTTTCACCCAAGATACTTTAAAACAGGTAAATAACAATTATTGCAGTGTTGTTCTTTGGAAATAGATCTGAGCAGCAGAAGAGAGTTTAAAAAAACAATTTCCTTGAAATGGTACCAAAATTTAATTTGCTTCCTATATTTAGAGTATGAAACAGGAAAATTGTACAGGCTCCTGAGAAACCCTGATGTACTGAACATTTTCATCTGTTAGATCCATATAACATTGAAAGAAACAGAGATATTTTTATCCTAATTCGGGAAGTTTGGCAGTGCCAAAGAATTTCTTT
Organism: Cnemophilus loriae; assembly: GCA_013397755.1. Classification (NCBI taxonomy): domain Eukaryota; kingdom Metazoa; phylum Chordata; class Aves; order Passeriformes; family Corvidae; genus Cnemophilus; species Cnemophilus loriae. The sequence continues at coordinate 237,603 of VZTF01006652.1, forward strand.
TTTCCTTCCTTGACAAAATCTTTTTAAAAAAACCTGTACTCGTGATCATGATAGTGCTGTCTTTGATTGAAAATGCTTAGAAAAGCTGAGTATGATGTAAAGATGATCAAATTTGGTGTTAAAATACTTCTCTGTAAATGTTGTCTTCTCAAATGTTTGATTTACAGCTTTAAAGCTCTCTTTGACATTTTGCCTTCTCTTTTCAGGGTCGAGTCCCACCAGATTTCGAATAGGTGACCAAGAGTTTGATTCTTTGCCATCTTTACTGGAATTCTACAAAATACACTATTTGGACACTACAACCTTGATAGAGCCCGTTTCGCGCTCCAGGCAGAATAGCGGGGTCATCCTCAGGCAGGAGGAGGCCGAGTATGTGCGAGCTCTCTTTGACTTTAATGGCAATGATGAGGAAGACCTTCCCTTTAAGAAAGGAGACATACTGAGAATCCGGGATAAACCTGAAGAGCAGTGGTGGAACGCAGAAGACAGCGAAGGGAAGAGGGGAATGATACCCGTTCCTTACGTCGAGAAGTATAGACCTTCCTCTGCTTCAGTCCCCACTCTGATTGGAGGTAACCAGGATAGTTCCCACCCACAACCACTGGGTGGGCCGGAGCCAGGGCCCTATGCCCAGCCCAGCATCAACACTCCGCTCCCTAACCTTCAGAATGGCCCTATTTATGCCCGGGTTGTCCAGAAGCGAGTCCCTAATGCCTACGACAAGACAGCCTTGGCTTTGGAGGTACATAATGGGCAAAATTTAGAAGGAAGAGATCTGTTCAAGGGATTTCCCTTTCAATCACGTGGTAGTTTTTGGAGGAATGAGAAAGGGAAAAGCTTTGTAATACTGGTTTTATGTTGTGATTAATAAGTTATGGATAGAATGTGTGACTTGAGTCACTTGTAAATTAGATTATTGTTGATTATTATTAGGTTACTGAACCAGTATTGTGTCTGTTGTCAACCATCACTAACATAAGTGTTTCCCCATCCATGTTTTCACTTCTGAAGTGTTTATTTTGGGGGGGAGGGAGAGGGAGCAGCTCATGAGTTGTGTGTCTGAACCTGTGTTTGCTGTTGTGTGCCTCACCACAATCTGTACAAGGTGTGCTGGGTTGTTTGTTGGTTTGTGTTGTGTTGGGGTTTTTTTTCTCCCCAATCTGTCAGCAGTTTTAAAGCAATCAGTGGAAGCATTGATACACTTTGAAATTACCTGGACTGAGATGATGATCACACATAGAATTTTATTGTAACATCACCTCAAGCAGATTACTTTGGGTTTAGATTTGAGGCAGGAGCATTTTACGATTTACACTACACTTCGTTAGGGAGGTCTGGTCTAGAGCAGTGATTGATGGAGTAGGGTTTGTAGTAAAGCAGTGAGTTTCCCCCCCCAAACTTCCTGACAGGATCAAGTAGTTGCACAGGCCCTTTTTGGTTTGTCTTTTTTCCTCTTAAAAAGGTGACTGGAGTGCTCTATCTCTCCACATCAGATAGTTCTCCCCCAAGTTCCATCTGAGGAAATCCAGACTGAGGTATTCCCTGTGGCAGACCTTTGCCTCAGGATATGTAAATTGTATCCTTTAATCTGGGCTTTCTTTGAGCTAGAGGCTCTGGAATTTCCTGATACCTAATTGACTGCCTGTTTATATAACATTTTAACTACTTGGGAAAAAACAGTTTCAGTGCTGAGTCAGAGCATCTCCTCTCCACTCTCAAATACTTTGTGTAATTGTGCATAGCACAAGAGGCACTCCAGGATTTCAAGGATCTGGCAGCTGTAGGTGTTTGTCTGGTACAGAGCTGGGACATGCAGCACACGCTGCAGATGGATGACTGATGTACAACCTGGCAGATGTGAAGTCTTTCCCACTGTGGGTAGTAAATATACTCTGAGTTACTACACATCTTGTTATAGATCTGAGTATTTTTGGGTTGAGAAGCAGGTATAGGAATTTATGTCAACTCATCAGATTTTGGGGAAGTGTGAGGATTTTTACCCTTCAAACTCTCATAAAGGCTAAGATGCTGTCTCTTTCCCTCTTTTTCTCACTCTTTCCACCCAGTTACCTCCTGGAGCTTGGGAATATTCCTGAATGCAGACTGTTGTGATTACCAGATGTTAGATTGGTTTTGAGCCTCTGGATACTGTGTTGGGGCATATTTAGCAAAACATTTTGGTTTTCTTTCTGAATTTTGCACTCTCTTAAGCCTTAACCTGATACTTTATTTCACTAAAGAACCCCTCACTGCTGCCCAGTGCAGGATTTGGGAGCATGGAGTGAAATAGGGAGAGTGATGAGGAAATACTGCTAATCCAGGCCATAAGCAACTTAGAGTGAAAGGAAATGCTTTCCACGCTGGAGAACAGCTTGTGAGTGCCAGGGCTGATCTTAGGTTACTTCAATCCTCTTCACCAAAACTCACATGATCTGGCAAGAGTGCTGTGCTGTAGGAAGAGCAGTTTTGTGGGTAACATCTCTCTTTTCTGAGCTACCTTACACCTCTAGAGCCTTTTACTAACTGATGGGAAGGGCTGAGTAGCTGAAGTGTTTGGGAGGAGCAGCTGAGAAGTGTCAGCTCAGCTCGGCTGTGTGACCACAGGAGATTTCTGGTGTACAGAAATGGCCTTTGTGGGCCTCTTAAAACTGCTTAAATATTTCTCAGTTGACACCTTGGCCCTCTTGGTTAGGGTGTTATATTCCTGTCTTGCTCTTCATTTAAGAAATGCAATAGCAGTGGTGGTTCTTTATTCTGTATGTAATATTGCAAACATTTAGTTTTAAAAAGGGAGCCGTTTATCACTGCTTCTAGTGGCCTTCAAAGCTTTGCAGCTTTTATCACTTCCAGTCACAGTGTCACTGAGTTGCTTTCAACGTCTGTACAGGAAAGAAAGCAATATGCACTTCATTTTCTCCCGAGTTTTTCTGCATCCTGTCTATCAAAGTGCTGTTTCTTGTTGTCTCCTTTTTCCACGTTCCCTTTCACTTCATGGTGTTCCTTCTCTGTTTATTTAGAGATCTCTTTCTTAGATAACTTAGTAGAGAGCATTATGTAAATCTTATCAGACCGTTTTTGCCCAGACCTCTTTATAAATACAGCAAGTGGGATTCTTTCCAAATGAAAACTCTTATCCTTAAATCTGGCAATATTCATGGGAGGGGGTGGATCCCACTGTTTCTCTTAGAAAAATAGATTCTTAACATCAAACAGTTTTTGCCCAAACTGCAAACAGAATATCTGTGCTGTTCTGTTATTTTAAGCCTGACATGCTTTTGAAGAGCTCAAGGAAGGAGGATCAGAGCAGGCGATGTTCTAATAAAGTCTGTGCTCTATTATGGAAAAAAGATTCAGCAGGAGAAGATAGCATTTATTTTGCATGTAACTGGACCTATGCAAGGAGTTTTCAGTCTATTTTAAGAGAAAATAGAGGAGAAAAAGGGCAGATGTGTGTGGTGAATGACTCTGAGATCGATGGATTTATTTTTTTTCTTTGTAACAGTAGCAGAACTCTGCCACCTTGACCTCACCAAAGAGGAGTACTTGGAATAAAACCACAGCATACAGAAGTCTTCACTTGAACCTTCAGTTTTGCTTTGAAGCATATGGGGTATATTTAGTTTTAAAACTTCTGATGAAGACTGAGACAAACCTGGCTTTCTAGCAGGGTACAGTGTTGTTCCTGAGGTGCTGTGCTTGGTGGGATGATGCACTAGGGACTAATGTTGCCATAAGTCAATGCTAAAAGTGAGGAGAATTCAGAGACAGCATCCACTTCTAGCCTAAAGGTTTTAAAACTTCAGCACTTGTAATAATAAGTGATTTTTGGAAAGGTTCTTTGTATTGTCTTCAGGAGAGTGGTTGAACTGTAGCTTACTAGGCAGAGGTTTGAAGCAGATCTAGAAAGATTTGTCAGTTAGTCAGAATCTAATGGAGCTGTTTTATTAAGCCAGCATTTGTGAAATGGTCCATGCTTGCTTAAAGTTAGTCCTGCTTTGACAGGTGTAAAGATACATAAAAACCAAATGAGAAGGTTTATATATATATAAATGAAATGGGAGTGAAAATTTGTATCTGTTACTGTACTGGCAAAAAAGGAATATTTAATCTCGGAGGTCTCTCTTCATTTAACAATGACTGAAATGCAGCTTTCAAGTGTAGCTCCTTATAGTAAGGGGAATTCATAAATGAGTGTCCCTTGGCTGCAATGACTCTGAAACACCCCTGGAAACCAGAAACCAGCTGCAGGATGCTCTGGGAGCGAGGGAGCGTCACAAGCATCCTGTATTGTAACTCAGTGTCATTGCTCTATCAAACCCACCTTTTGCAGGTGAGTTTATTGTAAGGCATCCAAGATAAACCCTAATGAACACTAATTAGGGTGTGATAGCAGAGCAGAGGCCAGCAGTCCGAGAAAAATCCCTTGCAGACAGCAAACTGAGTGCAAGTGCTTTTCACTTCCCAGTGGGTTGGAGGTTAAACACTGTTCTGGTGAAGGCTGATCTGTAGATTATATCCAGGTCTGAAACAGTTTAAAGTTATCTGGGACATTGTTCTGCTAATGGCTGTGATTAGGAAATCAGATTTTCCACTTCTAATATTGTCACATTGAATCTTATCCTTGTTAAATTATAGCTGATGTATTGTTTTGGTCGGCAGAGTACTTTTGTTGGTACAACCCCCCAGTGGTTATTAGCAGTAGCAAAATTACACAAACTGTGTGATTAAATTCCTAAAGAGCTGAAGCTTGCATTCAGTACTGGAGGAAGGCTTCCTTTTTGCCTGTAGCAAATACGTAAGAGGATTTTCTTCAAAATATGATTCATTAAAATGTCTATACTAATGACTACAAAAGGCAAAAATAAAGCTACAGCAAGAGTCCCAATGGGCCTCTCATTACCAGATAAGTAATCATGAGAGGTATGGGAAGCTTAATTAAATGTCCATGAAAGGGGTTGAATTTATGAACTGTTAAAAGCTGTTCTGGCAAAAGATTGCGAGTGATTAAAACCTGTAAAGTTAATGAAGATTGGTAACATCTGAAATGGTTTTCCTTGTTCTTTGCTGGCTGCCTGGAAAGTGCAAATGATGAAGTGTTTTGGATGGATTTGAAAGGCAGTGATGAGCATCTGTGTAAACTATAACTCTATATTCAGTGAATTTCTGGATGAAATGCAGCGACGCCTTTGGCCACACCTTCAGAGTTTATTTACAGTATTAGTGAAAGAAAATAGAGTGTATCTATCCCAAAAGCATCCTCCATCTGTGGTGTGGGAAGAATTTAAAAACCATTGTACGTTACTCGTAAATCAGATTATTGATAAAATTCTGCAGAGGGGTAGAAATGGGTAGACGGCTTTTCAGTGGTGCATTCATTAACTCTCCAGTGAGTGGCTTTACGATGTAAATTGTGCTTCCTCAGGTTGCATAAGTACCACTTAAAGTACCCTTAAAGATGAAACAGCGTTGGGGCCTGATCAGACCTAGACTTGTGTCCTAACTTGAACTATGTGCACAGCCCTGGGGAAGTGCCTGCTGTGCAGTTTGTCCCTTTGTCACAGGGAGATGAGAGATGATGCCTTTGGAATTGGAGCTGGGAATATTAGGGTGGAGATTAGAACAGGAGATGTGTTCCTGGGCAAGAGGGAGAGGGCATCAGTTGCCTTTACTATTCTCCTGAGTGCTGGACTTGGCAGTGCTGAGTTAACGGTTGGACTCGATGACCCTAAAGATCTTTTCCAACCTAAACAATTCTGCGATTCAGTGGGATTTACTTCTGGGAGAAATCCATGCTGGGCAAGACTGAAATGCCCTCTGGCTTTGCCTTTGGTAGTGACTGACTGTGGATGCCTAGAGTAAGAACAGAGCAGCCTTATAGCACTGCTTCTTATACACCTGCTACAATCTTTGAAGAGAGAGAGAGAGAGATCTTCCACTTCTCAGAACTTGAAAAGTGGAATTTCAAACCGAAGGAGCAGTTGAGCTTGCAGATTAGTGTCCACTTGGTACAGGTGCAAGCTTTCCTTGCTTCATGAGGCTCTGGATGGAGTCTCAGCAGTGTGCAGGCCTCTGTCAGCCCAGCAAGGCACATTTACCAGGATAGCACCTGATGGCAGGTGCCAAGAGCACTTGGAAAGATTGCTATTGGATTGCTGGCTCTTCAGTTCAGTTCTGATCTGAGTACATTTCTTTATATACTTTCTTGGAGTGAATGGCATTGGGGGCAGGCTGGTGTCTCAGAAACTGTCAGGACTAAAGCTGCTTTTTATAGATGTGTATCTGGTGCACGTGGGTGACAGCACACCGCGGGAGGGGTGGCAGCTCATCCTCCCCGTGTTTCTGGATTGTAACGTGTGCATTTCTGACCCCACAGGTCGGTGAGCTGGTAAAGGTCACAAAGATTAACGTGAGCGGTCAGTGGGAAGGAGAATGTAACGGCAGACGCGGTCACTTTCCATTCACACACGTCCGTCTGCTGGATCAACAGAATCCTGACGAGGACTTCAGCTGAGTGTGGCTCAACAGTTGCTCTTACAGATGGGAACAATCTCAGCTTGTTTTTATTGCAGATGCCATCAAGACTAAGCTCGGACCGACGCTGAAAGCGGTATTGCTTGGATAAGCATTCTGATAACCTGCAAACCCCTGGGACTCAACACCACCATTCCTTAAGCAAGGGTCATGTAATTCAGGGTACGACAGTAGATAACTCGTGTGTCAAGTGGCAGAACTAGGCCATGATTCTAGGTTGTAATGCCTGCTTATGTCCACGTGCATGGCAGCCTGGACCTTGCCAGCAGCAGCAGCTGGAGAAAGCAGTGCTGTAGATGTTCGGAGAACATTTATAGCTCTCTCCGGGCCCATTGCTTATGTTGCTTCTTCCTCAGGCAATGAACATCAACCGTAGACAATTCAATACCTAGATAGGAATTTCACTAATTTATCCTGGAGCTCTCTCCATGTTGTTTTCCATCCTGGGTTCTCTGTCCTAGAAAGGCTCCGCAGTGCTCTGCAGGGTCAGTTAGCTGTGCACAGCACAGACTGATGTAGGGCCCGTTGGGGACAGCCTTATGATTTACAGATCCTTACCACTGTCATGGTAAATGACAGGTCCAATCAACCTGAGAATTCTAGAAGCTTGTGGACACTAGATTGATTTCTTCAGTACTGTTGATGCTTCAAACATAGCAGCTGATTTTAATTTAAGATTTTATTAACACACAGTATCTCTTTTTATCCACAAATACAAGGCTTATGGAAGTGTAAACCTCCATATCAGTGCTGAAAAATATGTGCATAGCACTTTAATACGTAGCTTTAAAGCAGTGTTTGATTCACTAAATATACTAAAATATTGACGCTGCTTTCCAATAAAATTAAATTGTGTAGGGCTAGTTTAATTTTTCTAGAATTCTTCAATATCGTACAATACTGTTACAGTACAAATCAGTGTCAAACACGGTGAACTGACAAACCAAATATTACTTTCATTTTAAAGACACTCTGGGGACTCTTCTGGTTTAATTCCCATCTGTAAAATATTTGATAGTGAATTCATGAGGATTTTATTTTTAATAAACTAATGGAAAGTAATTGTGTGCTTCTGGATTGATTCTCAAAAGGCATAACAGAGAAAATATGGCTTCCTAGCTCATGATGAAAATCAGTGCATTGAGTAGGCAGTATAATGCACTGCTTGATGGTTGTTTTTTAGTCTGTTCTTCTAATTATCTGGTTTTCTCTAATATAAATCAGAATGGATTTAGTAAGTTTTGTAAACTGAAATTAAACACTGAAGTAACTCTCCCTTGCCTGTACCCTGGGTTGTTTTCCAAGCACAGCACTCTGGTGACCAAACTAAATTTTGTAACTTTGACTACAGTATAATCCATGCAGAAGGGTTTTTCTGAATAGTATCAGACTGAAACTGTTGGGTTTGGTTGCTTCAAACCCGTGTGACTCCAATGGCTCATGGGTTGCACGTGCTGCAAAGGCCTTTGCTGCAAGGCACCGACCCTACAACAATACTGGTAACACTTTACCTCAGAACTCTGTAACATGCTGGAAATTATAATATTTCTGTTCTATTTAAGTACTAGTTGTTTTACTTCAAAACTAATCCATCAGCAAGTCTGAGTAATGTTCGGGTTATGGGCACTCATTAATTCTGTGGACTAATGTTAATCACACCTGTCCATCACCAGTCTCTTGAGCTCTGCTGAGGGTTATTAGCAGAAAACTGACAGCAGGGACAGGGGGGTAAGAATGGAAACAAGGAATTGCAGCTCTGTTCTACCTTGGATTGCTATTCTGGTTAGGGTGACATGCCAGTGATTGTGGGAGCTCTTCTAGCTTAGTACAAAATTTACTTTGAAGGGAAAAAAATTGAGCAACTAACTCTAGGTTCTGTAACTCATCAGGTTCTTTAAGGCTGATTTGTGTTTTTCCTCTGATCTTGATATTTACTGCAACTGTTTGGGGGGTTTTTGTTCAATAGCTGCACTCTAAATAACAGACTTAATACTGAGTTTTTCAGTTGCCCGTATATGCTTATATTTTTCTTCAGGTAGTGCAAAAGAAACAGAATAAACAGTGTAACACTGTTCTGAAGTATTTTTGCCAACTGCAGTTAATGAAAGCCCATATATTTGTACCTTTCCAATCAGGAATTAAGATACCAAAAGAACATTTTTCTGGAAGTTTTATTATGCAAACCTTGCCTTTTTAATACGAAAGGCATGAATTGAATTAACTGGCAAATACCCTGCAAACTTTGTAGATGTGGTTTTGTTAAGACTGTATAAATTGTGAATATTTGTACACTTTGAAAGAGCAAAAAAAAGAAACTAGAGGAGTCTTAATAGCTGCTGTTACACTAGAATCTCAAGTTCTCGTCAAGCAGTTTTTTTAGCTGACTGATACATTAATGCAACTGTTTTCCACTCTTCAGTTCTAAGCTGAAATGAGATTTTGTTTCATAGGTGATAGAAAGGAGTATCTTTGCATTTGGACAAAATAGACATTTCAACTTGTCAGGCTCTTCAAGGCAAATAGGTAGAAGCTACGTTCATGAACATGTAGATGAAATCCTTTTGTGGCCTTTGTTTATCCTCCTCTATTTGTTCCCTCCCTTCTCCCCGATGCGTGTGAAAAAATCATTGCTCAGAATGTTGGTCACAATCGTTTGTCTCTCATTGGCTGTGGTTTTGGTCTCTTGTGCATAGGCAGGTGTTAGAACTAGAATAATCATTTCTAGAAATACACCATGGAAGCAGAATGCTCAATTACACTGTGTTCTTCTGGTGCATTTACATGTTATATCACACTAAAAAGTACAACTGGCTGCTATTGTTTTTTTAATATATATTTCATTTTGGTAAGCCCCAGCCTTTTTACTAATATATGACCTGGTTAAATCTTGTTAATCTGTTTGAATTGTATTTGTTAATAATGCAAATATTTCTAATCATCTTTAAGAGTAAAACACTTCCTTTTTGTTAATGGTTTTGGGGAAGGATTCTAACCAAACCCGTTTGAAGAAAAATATGAACATGTGCCATTGTATTATAACACTATCCACTTTCTTGGCAGTTAAAGTCCTTTTTTATTTTTTTGTAGCATGTAATGTATATGTTCATAGTACGTGAAGTAAATAAAAGTATAGCCAAAACTTTGACTCGGAGTCGTTCTCAATCAGTTCTTGGAGTACTTGCATTTAATAATTAAAAATAGAGGGGGTAAGGCCAGTTTTAATTGGCCATGTTAGTATGAAAACAATGAAACACAACGCTTACAGAAGTAAGACAAACCAAGGTAACTAAGTTAACTTATCAACCAATAAAATATGGCTTTTTTTGAAAGAAGGTGACTTTCTGTAATTAAATGAGTCAAGGGGTTGGGGGAGAGGTATATTCTCATTTCAAAAAAAAACTTGTGAGGAATGTTAAGATGAGATTTTGTAGCTCTTGGTCTCAATTCTACCTGCACGAGTGTGTCAGGGAATAGTCTGGGGATTCTTGGGATGGCGTGTGTATGTTTGGGAAGATAAACAGCTGCTTGTATATTCTTAGAAATACCAGTGAAAACAAATTTACACAGATGAATACCAGCAGGAGTTTACGAATGGTTCAGAAGAGCTGTTTGTATGTGTGGTATGAAAGCACTATTTCAGTGAAAGGCCGAGGTGTGGAGCTGCAGTCAAGGGCTGAATGACAGAAAATCAGGGCCCGAATCCCATGGAGGGCAACATTTGTAACATCAATCTGCATTAATCCTACTTTTGCCACTGTATTCCCTAAAAACTGCAGGGGGACAGTGGCCCTTAGGCCCCAAGGATAAGAATCTTGATGTGTCTCCACACAGTAAAGATTATTCTATCAGCTCCAGTCGGAAAAAACCTTACATTTTCATAGGTAGAAGCCCCCAGCTCTGCTCCAGTGCTCACCCACTGCAGAGCTGCAATCCAAGAGTGCCTTTTCATGAGATTAGCTGAGACAATTTCAGCGCTCCCTGCAGCCAAAAGGAAGAGGCTGTGCCTGCCCTTCCCAGGGCCCTGCTAGCCATCCCCTCCTGCTTCACCTGGCCCTGGTGTTTGCAGAGCTCCCCTGAGCTGATGCAACACAGGGCTCATGCAGAAAACTGCTTTTCCTCTTCCATTCCCTCTCCTTTCAACTGTGGGTTTGACTGCAGCAGTGGTAGAATCGATTCATGTGAAAGTGGAGGGGGCAAGGGGCAAGCAAGGATTGCATCAGCAAATTGTGCTGTATTTCCTTGGATTAGGCTGTTTATTCCTCATGCTTTGCCAAATCCCTGACCAATTTCCAAATATCTGAATGCCATCTGTAACGAGTGCACTCAAAAGAATTTAAAGTATTTAGACAATATGCTATTATTCAGCAAGGGTACCGAGAATGCACCTCACTTCTGGCAATTAAATCTGCTTGAAGTGTCCTGATTTATTGATATTATTGAACTCTCTGCAACCTGAGTGCCTGCTGAACACGAGGATCACAGAAAAATTCTTTAATTGATCCAAATTTAATTTATTGTGCACAGCTCCCCAAGTCTCTGCTGAAAAATAGACTTTTATGGTCAATAAAGTGTAGAAGTGATTTGCAAGTCTTAAAAATTTACACAAAGATAGTGACTGTTCACTGCTGGGATCTTTTGGGTGCCTAACTTGGTATCATGTATTTACCAACAGTTCAGAAATAAAGGTTTACCATGTTTCTCAATTTCAGCAAAATAAGCATTTTATAATCATATTTCAAATAAATCAAAAAAAGCAGTTTTTATTTTGGAGTTGACACCTAATTTGCATCTTAGTCAAGACGTGCTGATGTCTTTGTGTTTATGAAATCCTGATTAGATGATCCTGATCTGTGAAAAAGAGGGCCTAAATGTCCCATGAAAACAGAGCACTGATTTTCTGAGCAGGCAAACAGTGATATAAAAATAATTTTGTCAAATTTTTACATTTATTTGTAAGAAAACCATAAGGTTATGTTAGTTTTGCAGACCCTAAAACTCTTGTTCATCAACTGAAAAAAATAAATCAGGCCAACAATAAACTATTGAAAAAATGTGCTTTAAATGGTGTTTAAGGTGTGTGCCCTCAGTCACCCATCAGGAGCCCATTTCAGTGGGCACAATACAATAAATGGGGGTACCTGACTTTGTGTCCTGGAGGTGCCAGGGCCAGCTCTGTGTCTGCTGTCAAAACCTGCAAAGGTCTCTGTGCACTTCTCCCATCAGAAGGGCTGAGCATCCTTAGCCTGCACTTCCAAGGAGACACTGGAAAAAGAGACAACATTCATTCACAGCTACCCTGAGCAAATCACAGAATCGTGGGATGGTTTGGGCTGGAAGGGACCTTAGAGCTCATCTCATTCCAATTCCTCTGCCATGGGCTGGGACCCTTCTGCAAGACCAGGTTGCTCCAAGCCCCATCCAACCCGGCCGTGAACACTTCCAGGGATGGGGATCTTCAAAGATCAAGTTCATGCCGGCTGTGCATAATCCTTTTCAGTTTTCTAAAACCATTCTGATTTCAGAAATTGAGGCATTATGTCAGTTATTTAAGTGTGTTCTTCTTTTGTTTTTCAGAAGTACTCTGTGACGAACTCATAAAACATTCCATTTTAATTTCTAGATTTTCTAGCCTCTTTGAAACTGTGAAATTGCCATGTCCTGTGCACTGGAGGTGATACTTTGAGCAAACACTCTGGACAGGCTGCAGAAACCTGTATCTGACCTCCTGCCTTTCGGTCACAGATCCACCTTTCTGTGTGGAGCACACCCGGTGATTTGTACCGAAATACAGAGAGGGGTAATTCAAACAGTGCCGTCAGTGTCTGAGGGCAGCACAAACACGGAGAGAACGAGTCGCACGGAGGAAAACGCCATCGGCGGCCGGGCCCGCTGCCCCCTCCGCTCGCCCAGAGCCGTGTCCCGGTCACGGCCCCGCCAGAACCGGGCGGGGGAGCGGCGGATCCATCCCCGCTATTGCCGGGCCTCCTCATCCCTCATCCCGCGTTATTCCTCACACCGCCTCACCCCTCACACCCCTTCATCCATCCTGCCTCACCCCTCACACCGCCTCACGCCTCACACCGCTTCATCCATCCTGCCTCACCCCTCACACCCCTTCATCCATCCTGCCTCACCCCTCACACCGCCTCACGCCTCACACCGCTTCATCCATCCTGCCTCACCCCTCACACCCCTTCATCCATCCTGCCTCACCCCTCACACCGCCTCACGCCTCACACCGCTTCATCCATNGCCGCCTCACCCCGCCCCCCGCCCGTTGCCAGGGAGCCGCCGTTGCCATGGGAGGCGGCGGGGCGCATGCGCGCGCCAGCGGGAGTGCCCGGATGCAGCGGGAGGAGGCGCTGCCGCCATATTTGCCCGGAGAGCAGCGAGCTGGTAGCTGCCGAGCCCCCCGGACCCATCGGCTGCCATCCGCCCCGCGCAGTCCTCGCCGCCGCCCCGCCCGCAGGACATGGACGATCGGGAGGACCTCGTCTATCAGGCCAAGTTGGCTGAGCAGGCTGAGCGCTACGATGGTGAGCGCGGGCTCGGGAGGCCGTGCACGGCCAAGCGGAGAGGGAGGGAGAGAGGGAGCGGCCACAAAATGGCGGCTGGGCGGGGGAGGGGGGCAGGGGCGGAGGAGGGGGCGCAC